>PVJA010035731.1:0-21624 GCA_004027025.1 Myocastor coypus | reverse complement strand
AAGAAAAAAAAAATCCTTAATTACAATGCATGGAATGCAGAGCTAGATTGGTGAGATGAGCTTTAGGAGGCTTAGATTCAATAGTCCCCAACGTCACAAACTTCACTGGTGGCCCACTGCAGTTGCAAAACCTTTGACTGTGTATGTATCTGCTTCCTCTTAGTCCAAAGAGAAATATATTCTTTCCTTTTTTTTTTCTAAGCAACATCAATAGGGAGGTGGGTCATGCCCACACACTGTACTCTGTAGAATGATTGTGAGGACAATATGCAATATGTCAACTTTCAAAGAAAAGAAAGGGGAAAAGAAAAAAAAAGAAAGTAATGTGGATTTAGAAAGGTTAATGTTTAATTGTTTGATCAATCTTATATGCCTATATGTATTAATCTAAACTGATCTGATGATGAAAATATGTAATATAACCATTGTTAAATTTAAACAATAAAAAATTGAAAAAAAAAAGACTACCCATTGACAAATTAAAATATTTTTCTTTGTCAGTAAATATCTAAGAGTATCAGAATAAAGTTTTCAACAAAGAATATGAGAACATGCATTACTTGCCAGATTATTTTCCACTAAAGAGATGCACAATGCATTATGTATTTTATGAGCCACCAAATAGCAGATCTATTGGAGAAGACATTTTCATAAGAATGCATTTTGAAACAAAACAAGATTTGATCAGAAAACTATGTAGCAGAACCCCCAGTGGAGAGGCTGTTTTGAGTGGAATTTTAAAAAAGAACAGTTTCTAAGTGAAGAAAGCAGAAATGAATGCTTTCAAAAGTGATTTATTACTTCAAAGATGAATTATACTCATAAGACGAAAATCTGTCTCCTTGTTATTGATTGCAGCATAACAAATTACCATGCTTAATGGCTTATAATACCACACATTTATGATGTCTAAGTTTCTGGGGACCACAAGTCCAGGTGTGGCTCATCTGTATCTTACACATCAGAGCATCTCTAAAGGAAACAATCAGACTGGAACTACAGCTGGGGCCTGACGGGGCAAGATCTGTTTCCAAATTTGTAGGGTTGCTGGCAGAATTCAGTTTCTAACTGGATGTTGGGTTGAGGACTCAGCTCCACGCTGACTGCTGGGCTAGAGGCCACGTTTTATTCTTAGAAACATGGGCTTCTCAGTATGGCGTCAGAATCCATCAACATGTACAAGTCAGAGTGTCCCAACAAAATGGCTGTTTTATTCTTACATAATACAGTCATTCGTGTGACATTTTATCATTTTTGCTACATTCCATTGGGTAGAAGTCACATATCCCACTCACAGCCAAGCAGAAGACATTAATTACATAGGCCTGTGAATTCTGAGAGGTATAAGACCCTGGGGCACCTTACTGTCTGTTTGCAATATCCTATAGAATGTGGTAGAAACTGTATAAGACTTTGTAATGATTATGGAATGATCAGGAAAATTGAGCGATAGATAAGAATGGGGGTTGGTAAGAACTTCAGTGGCTATTTTGTGACAAATTACTTAAACAAAGTATCAAAACAAAAAAAGCAAAACAAGTGTGCTGCCTTAAATATGACAAGTATTCCAGAAAAATGAGTGACAATGACCCATTACCTCAGAGATATTTTTGAAAAGTTAACATTCCTTTTCAAAACCAAAGTGATGATTTAATAATTTAAAAATGACTGGTGTCAGCTCAAGCTACCACGACAGAAGACTGTGGCTTGGGTGGCTTCAGGAGCAAATTCATTTCCACAGTTCTGGAGGTCAGAAAGATCAAGGCAGTTGCATCCCTGGCAATGGGCAGAACCAATTTCTGGATTTCAGACGACAGTCTTCTGTATCAGTATGAAGCCAAAAGAAATTATTATTTTTCCTTTCTCTTAGAAGGCACTTATTGCAACCATCTCCCAAAAGGCTCTTCTCCTAACACTCCTAATGAGGATGTAGGATTGCAACATATGAATTTGAGGAGGGCACAAACATTCAAACCACAATTTCACTACGTGGAGAAAACGTTAAAATAAATGTTTGCAAACATTTTCCTTTTTTCCTCAAAATGATATAAATGTGTCACCTGTAAAATCTCTAATGTCTGCAAAGAAAATAAATGAAGATATTCGTCAGGATCACAGATTATAAATTGATTCTAGAGGATGTCTAAGACCATCCTTCTCCTCCTCTTTGCACTAGATTGAACAAAGGAAATTTTGTACTTTCTTCTGGTCATAGCTGAAGCCCTACAGCTAGTGACACTGTGGCCCCCCACAGGGCAAGATAAAATCAGTGAAACTGCATGGCAGCAAAGTGACCACTGTTCCTTTCATGTCTTCTCATATCTTCATAGAAGAGGCTCTCAGGAACATCTCAGATCCCTGCATTAACTTGTGTAGCATCTCTCTGACAGAGTCCTAATTAGGAGCTCTTGAAAAGGATTTCTCCTTTACAAGGAGTTGTAAAGCAGTGCATTAGCAGCAGCAAAAAGCTTCACCTAGGGAAACTATAGTTTGCATGTTACCCTCCTGTTTCATCTTGCAGGAATGCTTTGCTCCTCTTACTAGCCCACAGCTAACACTTCTGCTATTCCCAGAATCACTCGCTACCCCTCCTTATGCACTGGCTCATGCAACAGTGGTAGTTGGAGAGTCTTGGTCTCTGCTTATCCTGGGCATTGATCTACCAGCCTCCTTTTCATGCATTGCTGAATTGTCTCTTATTTCATCCTTTTATTGTACCCGTCTTGGCCAGATCACCAATAAATATTTAGTAAGTTTTGCATCCATTTGTTTAGTGTGTGTGTGTGTGTCTGTGTGTGTGTGTGTGTAATTTATCTTTCAGGTATGGTTTTTGGGAAGAGCTGATCTCTTTCCTCTCTCTAAAGAAACCAATAGCAAGAAACACACACACACACACACATGATCCCTAATAAGTAACAATTGACAACTAAGTTTGATCCATAAGTCCACAGTTGGCTGCTTAGTACATCTAAGTCAAGGGCAGAGTCAGACTTGAGGAGCCAGAGCCATCCTGAAGGCCCTGTGGAGGGGACCTAGCATCCCACCTGTTGATTGTGCTGCCCTGGGTGGCCCTGTAAGTGTGCTTATTTAGCCCCTAGCAACTTCAAGGATCTTGCAACAGGAAGTAAATTTGCTCTTGAATTTGATTAGATTCCACTTAGTTTTAAAGTATCTTCCATGTTAAATTAGTTCTAGTTCATGCTACAATATGATTTGTCCCTTTCATAATGAAACAGTGAATTGGCTAAGGATCTATGTAAGGAGAATAACTGAGAGGGCAAGCTACCAGCATGGCTCTTTCAGTGCATTTCCTCTTTCATGAAAGACAACCAGAACTGATTAATTAGGCATCAAGCCACACTCTAGTATCCACAACTGAATGAGCAAGTGATTGGTCCCAGGCCATCCTTCCCCCTCATCCCTTCCCCCAGAAACTTCCAGTTCACAGTGACCTATAGTATAATACAAGCCTGGCTCATTATCTTGTCCACTGTTTCTTTTCTTTCTTTCCTCAGTGCTCAATGTTTGCACTATCTAAAGAAAAGATGTCTCTTGATCATATGTTCAGTAACTACAAGGTTAAAAATAAGTAAGTAGGTTTCCTACTTGTGAGGCTTCAGAGTATTTGATAGGTAAATTCACCTAGTGTCTCTCTAGGGAGAAGCAGTAGACAGCCTACCTAGAGCTGTTTGGCAATATGTTGTCATGGAACTTGAAATACTTTTTCTTAACAGACCAGCACCTGAATGTGGGTTCCACTGATATTGTAGTTCAAGAGATTTATTTGGAAAATTATTGAAGAAACTGTCAATGAAGGACTGAGGAGATCACACAGAGAAGGGAAGGGATACAGTAAGGGGTGTGTCAGCAGGCAAGTCACCCTCTAGTTCTTGCTAGGGAACTAAAAGCCATTGTGGAACAGGGATCTCTGCCTAGGGATGAAGGAACAATATGTAAACAGTGGTGAAATTTTGGATGGATATGGCCCTGGAAGTTAAGGTAGGGACTCACAGAATAACCTTCTATGGAAAAAAGGTACTCACACTGCCTGGAAATTAGAATACAGGATTAGTGCTGACAAGGATTTTAATCAAACTGAGGAAAAGGTAAGAAAGTTGAAGGTAAATTCCAGACCTTCTTGGCAAACAGAGTATCTCCAGCTTTTCCCATGAATCTGATGATGATTAAAAGTCAGGAGTGGTCTTCCTATTACAGAGCAATGGGAAAAAGGTTAATCACCAACAAACACAAGCACTTGACAATATTTGGATTCTGAAAATGTTTCAAGAAGTGAACGCAACAGAGAAATCCCTTCCACGAGCCTCAAATTAGGGCGATATCTGGAGGACACCAGAGAGATGCTGCACAAGTTAATGCAGAGATTTGAGATGTTTCTGAGACTCTCTTCCGTGAAGATATGAGAAGACATGGAAGGAGCCATGGTCACTTTGCTGCCATGAGAGTCTCAGTCTAAGACTGCTGCTAGGAGGCTTCAAGGAGGGGAAAGGTGAAAGTGTACCTCCTGCAAAATGACAAAATCAGTGTAAGCACTGTTTTGGAGTGCATCAACAGTGCAGCATACATTAGCATATGGGTAGAAATGCAGGGCTATCCTGGGGGAAAGAGCAGGAGAAGGTGAAGGAAGGTGCGGTCTCCAGGGCTTGCTCAGGTTTGGCACCTGGGCAGAGAGATCAGGAAGAAAAGTGTTGGATTGGGCAGAATCTCAGTCAGGCCAATGAGAAATCTTTAAGTCCAAGTCATCCATGAGAAGCATCCCACTTCTTGCTGACATGAGCATGCATTAACACTTTGCCATCAGCTGGGAGCCACCTGATAAAAACATGGCCCCCTGCAGAAGCACAGGTGTCAACTATACTCTGAGCAGCAGATAAAGCAGTCACCTTCATGGTGACTTCCCAAGAGGTGTGATCAACATAAACAATAAATGTTCAAATTTTTAAAGTTTTATTACTTTAAAAGATACATTAATCCACACATTAATTGCCATTTATCCTCTCCACATCAGACTCCCCTTTCTTAAAACACACTTAGCTCACCACCCTTTTCACTTCCTGAAGCAGTTCAGAAGTCTTCTTCTGTACCTGTCTTCATGAGGTGTGATCTGAGGGGTGGTAGACATTGTTGTCGTTTCCATCCAATGTAAAGACAGGCTCAAAAATACCCTAACAGGTCCCTGCCCTCTTTTATCATGTGACATGGTGCCATACAACTTATGGCTGCTTTCCAAAGTCAAAATGCACATGAAAAAGTGCATGAAGACAGCTACAACAAAACAACTAAAGACTGACAAAAGAAGACTTCCAGAACTGCTTTAGAAAGTTGACTGGGAAAAGTGTGTTTGAAGCAAGGAAAAATACTCAGAAGGGCGCTAACGGAAATGTGTCTTTTTACTGTAATAAATTGTCAGTATTCCCCATAGCTTGTAATCACAGTTCTTACATCATGCTTACCTTGGGCAAGACTAATAAGTCTATGTATTTTTAAGTGATTTTATAGCTGAAAATATGAACTAAGATTTTTTTCTCATAGTGATGGTGTAACCTTGTTCCCTAATCTTTACATCATTTTTTAATATTATGTAGCCTTTTTATGTAGGTATTGTTCTGTTTGTTGTATTTGCCTGCTTGCAATGCTTTTTGTAAATGTTAGTTTTCTAAAATCAGCATTGCCAAGGGACTCTTCTGAGATTGTGGTAGAAGGCTACGTCTATGTTGCTCACATATGACTAGTGAGGAGTTGAAATGTGGCTAGTGCCATGGAAGGAGATTTTCACTTTATTTAATTTTAATTTTCACTAGCTTTTAAATGACTGTATGGGGCTTTTGGTTACTATTCTTGATGATGCAACTTTTAGACTGACCTAGGAGGCAGCCAGAGCCAGTAGCTCCTCAGAAACTTCAGAGATGTGTCTCATTACATTAAGGAGCAGAAAAGGATATGAGTTCAAATGCACTGCCTCACAAGCTCAGGGTCTAACATGCTGATACTTCAAGAGAAAATCCTCCTCTTAGCTATAAACTAACAAGAGTTAGACTTGGAAGACTGAGTAGAATAACTGTCCTGGAGTTAACCAAGCTTCAGTTAACATGATCAGCATGGTCCCTTCCTACAGCCAAGATACCCAGAACTTTCAGTGATTAAAGAAGTTGTGTAAATCTACAGTAAGAAGTCATGGCCTGGCAAGATATCTTAGGGGACTGAGCACCTGTTTAGGCAAGCACAGAGACTGGGATTCAATCCCAAGCACCACATATTGCATTGGTCCCATGCCTGGGCCACCGAGACCTGGCATGGTGGTGCAAGCCTGTAATCTCAGTGCTGCGAGGCTGAAAACAGGATCATTATGAGTCTGAGCTATGTAGTGAGACCCTGTACAAATACATTAGAAAAATTAAGAAAGAATCCATATTGCACAATGCAAACTTTTCACTTAGCAAAGGACTTGCATAGACATTTATCTAGAGTAGATATTCAAATGGCCACTCACCATCGGAAGAGAAACTCATCATCCTAACTACCAGTGAAGTGCAAATCAAAATCACATTGAAATACCACCTCTCACCCATGAAGATGGCTGTGATTTAAAAGGATAATAAGTATTGACAAGGTTGCAAAACAATTGGCATCTGCTGTGGTTTGGATATGGCTTGAGAATGTCACCCAAAGATTCATGTGATGGGAGCTTGGCTTTCCATGCAGCAATCTGGAAAGTGGTGGGAAGTCTAAAAGGTGGGATATAGGGGAAGGTCACCAGCTGGCCCCCTCCCATGTTCTGGCTCAAAAGTACTATCTTCATCACATGTTCTACCACCATGACCACAAAGCAACTAGAGTACTCTTTGCAAGAACTAATGATATCTGGTTAGAACTTCCAGCCTTCAAAACTGTGAGCTGAAAAGACCTCTTTTCTTTATAAAGGACCCAACATCTGGTGCTTTGTTATGATAATAGAAAACAGAATAATAAAGCAATTTAATACATTGTTGGTTGGATTTTATGATGATGTAGCTACTACTAAGGACAGTTTGGGGAGTTAGACAAAAGTTAGACATAGAATTGCCCATGATCTGGCAACTCCACTTTTAAATATATACCCAAAAAACCAAACTGATCATAGCAGCATTATTCTCAATAGCTAAAAGGTAGAAATGAGCCCATATGCCCTCTGACAAATGAGTAGACAAATAAACTGTGGTACATACACGGTGAAATATTATTCAACCTCTTAATGCATGTTATGACCTACATGGACCTTGAAAATATCATACCAGGTTAAAGAAGTCAGTGACAAAGTGACAGGCATCGTCTTGCCCCATGTTGATATGATGCCTAAAAAGGACAAAGACACAGACATAGGGAATAGAACAGTGAGAGAGTGGTAGGGTGTTATTGTTTATGAATCCTCAGGTATGTAAAGTATAACATATGGGGGCAGGCAGGACAAGTAGAGACCACTAGGCCTGGTGGGATGTAATTTATTGTGCCTGGATATAGGGAATGTCTTAGTCACCTTTTACTCGTTGCTGGGACAAATGCCTAACACTCACAATGAAGGAAGGAAAGGTTTATTTAACTCACAGTTCCTGGAGGTCTCAGTCCATATTCAGCTGGCCAAAGGCTAAGGAGAACAGAGCAGAGGGCATTCAGTTCATGGCGGTGGAACAGCAACAATGGCAGCAGAGGCAATAGACCAACCAGGGTAACAGAGCAATAGCTCTAGTCTGTCTCTCTGTCTCTCTTTAAATTACATCAGGCTCTCTGCCTTAGCCTATCCACCTCAGGCCACACCTATAATTCCCATCAGTACTCAGACCATAATCTCATCAGTATTAAAACACATAATCCCAGTGGGTCATGGATCAAGTCTCAAACTCTAGAAGTCCCCACCCCATGACTTAAGGCTTTAGGTCTTTAGGGGGACAACTCGACATAAACCATAACAGGGAGACAGAGAATAGTAAGACTGTCTGTCCTGGGTCAGGGATATAGTTCAGTGGCACAAGTGCCTGCCTGGCATGTACAAGGTCCTGAGTTCGATTCCCAGTACAAAAACAAAACAAAACAAACAAAAGAACAAACAAAAAACCTGTTGCCTTGAAGAAAAAGAAATATATTCCTTGTAGAGGAACGGGGAAAAAAGGCATGGGACATTAAGAGGAAGATTTTAATAAACATTTGTGGTCAAATTTCTGTTGCTGTCAGCTTGGGAGGATAGCTTGGTGGACTAAATGCCTGCTTAGTCAAATGCAGGGACCCATATTTGATGACCAGCACCATGAGTCATGCCAGCCCTGCCCCAGGGCATACATACACCAATAATCCTAGCACTGGAGAGGCTGAAAACAAGAGGATCACTAGGGGCTGCAGCTGTGTAGAGATTCTGCGCCAAATACATTAAAAAAAAAAAAAAAAAAAAGGTTCTCTAGCTGTCTTGGACCTCAGTCGGCAGAGTCCTTGAAGTGTCCTGCAGAAATTTTCAGGGACCTTCATATGTTTCCAGATGTCCCAGGACCTGCAAAATTGCTTGTCTTATCTTCTTGCTTGTGCTTGCCCATGGCAGCTTCAGTGCTGAGCTGAGTTGCTGCTGAGAGCTGAGAGCTGAGTTCACTGTTGAGAAGACTGCTTCTGCTAGCAGGCAGGTTGGGGTGGGGCAGCCAGGTCCACTTAGAAGCTTACACACAGCTTATGTTTGGAATGAAAAAAATTCCTAGAAATGGATAGTGATGATGGTAATGTTAGCATCAGTGTGCTCATTCCACTCAGTAGCATACCTAGTTAAAAATGGTAAACTGCAGATTATGTATATTTTACCACAATGGAAAAGATAAAAATTACAAAACTTCTAAAAGTAAAAAGTGCATATGAGTAAATCATTTCTTTCTATAATTAAAAAATGTACTTGTAAACCCACCTCCCAATAAGAATGTAGCTAGGTGACCCTGGCATTGCAATGGAAGAAGAGAATGGGTGAAATGTATGGCACAAATTGGTCTCACCAAGAGGTTCATTGATTCTTAACCCCTTTGTCCTTCTCCTTCAGTGGCAGAGCTGGGACCATGACAAAGACCATTGGAAGCTTGACACTCACCCCTCCTGACCACAAAGCTTGGGTGAACAGTATTCTGGTTACTGCCTTTTGTGTTATGTGTGGAGATAATTGGCCCAAACTCTTCAAGCTGATGTTTTCCCTTTGACCATGCACATACTTCCAACCAAACCACTGTAACCATTCTGTGTACCTGAAGACCATTATTTCTTATAGTGATCTCTGTCTGCTGGATCTATTGCTTGTTTACTTCATCAGTTCTTCTATGGGTCAGGGGTGAATCAAGATTATCTCAGCAGCAGGAACTCACAAATGTCCTTTGATCTCCTGACTTACCTTTGAGCAACTTGCATTTGCCTATGGGGCAGAAGAAACAAGTCAATTGAAGCCATAGGAAGAGATTTATATGCCATGTAACTGATTAAGTGCTATAAAAAAGATTAGGACAGAATTACTGCCCTTAATAAATAAAGATAAAACAACAGTGACAGACCTAATTTGCTCCGTTCTGCTCAATATATCATTTAAATCATTCACACCTTGTCGCCTAAGCAATTTGTGTTGCTAATGGCAAAAGTTTTTTTCCTGTCAGTGGGCACAGAATATTGTGGTTTGGGAAGGGAAGTTTTTGCACAGTGTAATGTAGTGCTCTTGTTTTTGAAAGAATATGTATGCTTCTCAGGAATTTGCACAGAAGGGCAAAAATGGGAGTACTTTGTAGAGCTGTGGGTTTGTTTAAATCAACTGGAAAAATAGGATGGAATTTATAGCAAAAAGATTTATATCACCATGAAATTTCCTACTCTATAAAATATACTTCATATATATGTCCCTTTTACTCAGAATGACATCTTCTTCCCATTCTTGTGCACCCAAAAGTTCCAACCCTTAATCTGAGGGGTGAATTTTCAGGGGTGTTTTTTGGATTTCTTCTGTTTGGTATCTAAAAGGTTGAGTACTAAGCAAATAAAGGTGGAAAGGTAAACAGTGTACTCCATCGCTTAGCACTTCATATTAATGGAAAGACCTGGATGGGGCATCCATGTACTTCTTAGGAAGTTTGTTTTACTTTGAAGCAAAGTCATTGGCAATGATTGCAGGTAATTAGTATGTCCAAACACCACAGGAGATATTTTTTTCTTTTTTTTTTCCATTTCACACTTGTTCAAGCTTTGCAGACTCAGTTCATTAGCAGTTCATGCACCTGAAGCCACCAGTGACCAGGGACATGATCCAACAAATCACTGTTGATGTTATTACAAGGCTCCAAAAGAAATTAAACCCTATCTAAATGCAAGGAGGGAAATGAGGTTGGTGACCTCTGTTGACCTCTTTTGAAGTTCTGAAAGGTGTTTGATGGTGTTATGTTTGAGACTTTCACCATGGGAGCAAGAAGGTCTGTGTCCTGACAATCAATCTTCCTTCCATGAGTTCCCCCAAAGAAGTTACTGGCCCAAGGACAGTGGCTGACAGACCTAAAAAAGCATACTAACAGTTCTTAAGGTTTTGTTACTGTACAGTGTAAACCATGTTGGAGATTTAGGGAGTAACAGTCTACATTAGCAAGCCGATACATTTTGTGAGACATGGCAGGACCCAGGATGCCACATTGCCATCATGGCCCTTGCCCATTTTTGTCTTCGATTTGCTTCCTTTCAAAGTCAGCCTGTCCTCCATGGGCCCACACTCAGTACAGCCGTACCTTCCATCTGCTTAGCAACCAGTGAATGTCTTGTGGGTCACTCTGATGTGGTCTGCCATGGGCCATGTGTCATTTACAGGCAATCCCTAGTGATAGGGTACCTCACCCTTCTGTCCATGTCAAGTCAGTCAAGTCATACTTAAAGATTACATGTTCCAGAGTAGAGAAAAAAAATAGAAAAAAGAAAACTAATGTGGTTCCTGCAAAACAATGGGGAGAGTAGGACAAGAAATATCAGAGCTAACCATCATACTCCCAAATCCAAAGCTTAGGAGTAGCACATTTGAGATGAGCAAGTAGCTTGGTGGTCTAAGTGTCTGCCCGACAAGCTCAAGGAGCTGAGTTTTATCCCCTGTGTCAAATGCCATGCAGACCCCAGACCCCTAGGCATGCCATGCTGGACACCAAAACCAGGCATGGAGGTGCACACCTGTGATCCCAACTCTGAGAAGGCTGAGACAGGACGATTATTATGAGTCTGAACTATGCAGCAAGACTCTGTATCAAATTAATTAATTATAGCAAACTTCAGGGTGGGACAGGCAGGAAACAGAGACAGAGGAAAACACACAGAGCGCAAAGCAGTAGCTTTGAAGTAGCTACTCTTTGAAGAGTAGCTAGTAGGAAAATATTGCTGTTTCTTATCTAGCCTACGCCACATCTTTGACACATATCACTCACATGCACATCTCCTTTGCCTGATCTTGAGCCTCCTCTAGCAGAAATGTACTTTTATCATCACTGAGCACTTTGCACAGATAGCTCTTAGTAAATGTTCAAAAAGAATTTCAAAATGAATTGTGTTACCAAGTCAATTATGAAATCGGAGTCAGTTCCCAAAAACATACTATATAGCAAAGAAGATCACATGGCTTAGAGGAGAAGAGATAGCATCTTGTACAATAATCTCAAATGTCAGTTTCATCACTTGGAGAAATTACTTCTATTGTCTTTTGCTTTATTGTCTGTAAGAATTTGTAGATTGTATGTAAAGTGCCTGGAAGACAATAGTCACTGAATTATTTTGGCCCTATTGGCCAACCATAGACACCTACTGTGACTACCCTCCCAAGCTGCTTTAGGGTCCAGGATGGTAACCAAAAGATCCTGGCCAATCATATCACTCAGTGATAGGATTCCACCACTAGAAGGTAGTTGCTATGGTAACGGACTGTGCATCAGGCCAGAAAGAACAGGTTTCCTTGTTCCTCCCCTGTCTGTTCCTCATTCCATTATTTCCTATTTCTTCATGGAATCAAAAGACTAGACAGGATGGCTCAGTGGTCTAAAGCGCCTGCTTAGGAAAGCTTAGGCGGCTGCAGGGACCGTGGTTCAATCCCTGGCACCACATGCTGCGCCAGTCCTACCCTCAGGGCAGGTTGAGCCGGCCATAAAAATAAATAAAATAAACAAAAGTTCTGAAACAAGAAAAATAAAATTAAAAAAAAAGACTAGACAAGCAGCCTAACCCTCACTTTCTCAACTTGGACCACAGAGTCCACAGAAAAAACTAATACTGACAAAGGAGAAATTAACCATTAGGTATCTTTCAATTGGAAGAGCACTCCAATTCATCAATTCGGGAATGCTGTCAGGTGTGTTTCTTTTGTTCTCTTTTGCCCTCTGACACCCTATCATAGAAAATTCTATCATACTTCCAGAAGAAGTCTCTCTCCTCTGTTTCAGTTTCTCAAGCTTCTTTTAGAGTGGGCAGTTATAGGAACCAAGCAAACAATAAGAAAGAGAAATTTGACAATTATGAGTCACCTCTGAGAAAAAAATATCAGGGAAAACAATTGGTGGATTAAACTGGCTGGACATTTCATCTCACACAACAAACCTCATTATTCTATTTATGTATGACTCATATGTCAGTGCTGGTCTCCACCAGGTCTCTCACCCTCTGTAATTACTTCCCGGCTATATTTTCCCCGGGGCCTATTAATTCAATCTCATCATCATAGCTATTTTATTTCTATTACCTTCACATGATTTCATACCCCTTTCTCATATCCATTGTTCTCATTTTTTTCCAATTATTTTTGTGCTTTTTCTGTATTAGTCAAATAGCTAGTATAATTAATAGGAAACTAAGCTTTGTTTATCAAGTCCCTGATTACTGGACATCTGAAGATGTCCAGAACTTCAGTAGATAAGTATTCATTATGCCTTCATGGAAGGAAGTGTTGCCACAGGTACTGAGGGAGGCGGGACTCACAATAAAAATAGAAACAGGATGTTAATCGTTCCAGGTGCCCTGAGAAAGATAAAATTACAGGACTATAATCAAAGCCTGTATGAGGTGGGTTTTCAAACAGATGAAAAACTTTCTGAAAGGCATTGACCTTCTCATTCAATCTCTCCCATTCTTACTGGACTTGGCTGGATGCACAGCATAGTGTGTGGCTCTGTTTCCAGTGATCTTCAGAATAAGGGAGAGAAGGCACAGTTTTGTTGGTTGGGCTGTGGTGCAAGATGTTACTTCATTCATTCATTTAGCACCCAGATTTGCTCCACAGCCCAAAAGATGGCCTGGGGTGTGCGTGTGTGTGTGTGTGTGTGTGTGTGTGTGTGTGTGTGTGTGTGTGTGTGTGTGTGTGTGTTATTGTTGTTGTTGTTGTTCAGAGCTGCCAGGCTAATTGTTTAACTTGTACATCAACTAGATGGCTCACCTCGGCAGACATGAGGGTTGTTACCGAGTTGTGAGGTGGTATGGGCCACTGCTAGTGTCTTCTTGTCCTGAACAAAGAAATAAGCTAAATAAATGCAAAAGATAGTAAAGATTCACATTTACTAAAAGCTGGAAAAGAAACTTGTTCTGTAGAGCAAGTATGGGCCAATTAAAAGTAAGAAGGAAAGTACACTCTGAAAGGTGAGAGTGATCACTGTGAGAGTCAGCACTGAGGTCAAGAGCCTCATAGTGGCCATCTTATGCATCCCCACTCCTCAGGCTGACATCAGATGTAGGCCATCTTGAGTTCACCGGAGAACTGAGGGCAGCTCTTTCTCCATGATTCTAGGTACAGCAATTGGACACATGCCTCCTGGGTCTTTGTGTTTAGTAGGTCACACCCACTTGCCTAGCCAGCTGCTTTGCCCTAATCTCCTATCTCAAATCCAGGTAGAATCTACTGTGGCTATTGCCACCATTGTCTTATAAAGATGCAGGCAGCCTGCTGGGCCCTGACTCATAACTGGCTGCACAGAACAACCCTCGACAGGATATATATCAAGGCACCCACTGTTCCTCAGTGGAGCATAACCTTTAAGTGCTTATAATTGGG
The DNA here is from genome assembly GCA_004027025.1 of Myocastor coypus. Lineage (NCBI taxonomy): Eukaryota > Metazoa > Chordata > Mammalia > Rodentia > Myocastoridae > Myocastor > Myocastor coypus. The sequence continues at coordinate 7,571 of PVJA010035731.1, read as the reverse complement.
AAGCTCCACATCTTTTCTATTATCATTGTCTTCTGTCCTTTGTTTACAGACTAAACAATAGGTCTGATGGAAAAATACAGTGAAAAATTTAAAAAATTATTGCAGTAGAAGGCATATTCCCATTAATCTCTCTCAGAATACTCCCCCTTGCTTTGAACACACATATTCCATCAACCTTGCCATTTTCTGCCAGGCACGGTGGTGCATGCCTATAATCCCAGCACTTGGGAGATGGATACAGGAGGATCTTACCATTTTCTGAAAAAGTTCTAAAAGTCCCCTTTCATGTGCATCTTTAGGTCCAGCTGTCTGTGGCTGCTGAACATTTTGATCATTTTGACTTTGGAGAAGAACAAGAAATTACATGATGCCAGATCCAGTGAACAAAGTGGAGAAGGATGCAGCTCATGTTTTCATGAGCCTGCCTTTCTGTTGGATGATGCTACTTATTATATTTTTTACTACACCTTGTAAAGACACAAACAAGGATACACAGAATTGCTTCAGAAAATGTCAAGAATGATAGAATAAATGTGTTCAAATAGAGAGGAAATACACTATTTCAAGGAAAATTAATGACAAACTGCTTTTTGCTACGTCATTTTTTTTTTTTTTTTTTGAGACAGGATCTCACTATGTAGTGCAGGCTGGCCTGAACCCATGGTGATCTTCCTGCTTTAGCTTCCTGAGTGCTGGGATTACAGGTGCTGCCACCGTGCCCAGAATCTACATTGTTTTAAAAACTTTAAATACACATCATTTTTAAATCATTCCTTGTGTATATTTGCCTCCTTTTCTGTTTTCCATTTCCATCAAGAAGTGAGTCCCAGGAAATGCAGGAAGAACTACACAGTAGGTGGCACTGGTCTGTAGTAAGATGGCAACCAATTGGTCTAGTGCATGCAAATATTCCTGCATTCTCCATTATGTGTGAACAGGAACTGCTCTAACTGTAGGCCATCTCTGAGCTGGAGATGGTTGACAAGGAACTCTCATGAAGGAGCTGCAGCAAATCAGTATGCACACGGGATTTTTTTCCATGAGGCCGATATAGGATGGACAGTGTATCCCACCATCAACTTCATTGCAAAAGTCACTGAGGCTCCTAAATAATGCTCTGGGTTAGATGGTACCTGCTTTCTAAGAGGGAACATCTTGTGTTTAGGTCCAGAGGTTGCTTGACCTGAAGCAAAATGATGCTTCTTGTAGGAGGGAGACTGATCAGTTCTCAGAGGATCATCAAGGATGGGGCATTGGTAGGTTAAATTTTATACGTGCCCAGATGCAGTGATGTATTTCTGCATAACTGAACCCAATGCCCTCATGCAGTGGTTGGAGAAAAAGACATAATCTTGATTCTACCAGGAAAATCAGTCATTGCTGATTTGCATCCTCTGGGAAAATGCTCAGACACTGCAAAGCTTCAGGACTTAACAGCTGCCTGTCAGCCGACTTGTTTTGATAAGGGAAGCACTGCTTTCTAAAATAAAGCGAAACATTCAAGCAAAGTCCTCTCACTCCTGGCCTCCAGTGAGAAAGGAAATGAGTACAAATCTATGGACTTGTTGAGGGGCTCTCAGCCTCCTCATAATTCAGGAGGGGGCCCTAAGTGATGATTTTCACTTAGAATGACTATATTATCTCCTCAACTTACTAAAAACAATTGTTAAATGAGATTATTTTTTAATAAGCTGGGGCACATTTTTAATATCCAACAAATTTTTTAAACAAAGGATGAATACATAAATTCCAGGAAAAAAAGAGAAAGTGCATTGCCCCTATTTAGTCCAAAATCTACAGCCACTTGGTCTAAATGTATTGATCCTTAGATTTTCCAGAAGCTAGAGACTTCAGGTTATGAGAGTAATGGACCTTACTCTCCCAGGAGTCTGTGATCTCTCACATCTGCCATCCAAGGTCCTCCCTGGCTGTTGTTAAGGGAGGCACTGATCCAGGGCTTCAGCCCTGGGGAAGTCATACAAGAAGAGGCCAGGGGCAGGAGAATGGATTTGGAGTTATGAAATCATGTAGTCCAGTCAAAAAATAGCAAAATCGAGCCGGGCGTGGTGGCTCACGCCTGTAATCCCAGCACTTGGGAGGCTGAGACAGGAGGATCGGTGTGAGTTCAAGACCAGCTTGGGCTACAAAAGTGAGTTCAAGGCCAGCCTGAACTGCATAGTGAGACTCTGTCTCAAAAAGACAAAAAAAAAAAAACCAAAATCTTCAATGCATCTATAGTGAAGATCAGAATAGATATTAAACCAAAGCTCAAAATAAAGCAAATATGAGCCACACACAAAGAGCAATGCTAAGGAGTTGGAAGCCTGTTGGAGAATTTCAAGAACCCCTGAAGGGCTCCTACTAGGAAGGCAATAAATGAGATTAGCTTGGATGTTATTGGAAAGCTTCTGTGTAAGATCTTAAAGGAAAAACTTAACAAGAGTGGAAAGAAAGAAATACTAGTAAGATCTTTTTAGCGAGTCACACAAAAATGGTTTAGGTTTCCAGTCAGGGGGCGGGGTGGGGGGCTGGGAAGGACTGAAGAAGGGGCAGCCAGGAGCAGTCCCATTTCCTCAAGTGGGCCTGGGGCAAAGAATGATGGTGTTTCAAACTAGAATGTGGGCACAGACGCAGGGTATGTTGAAAGGGATGGAGAAGGAACTGAGGAGCTGAGGTGATGAGGCTTGGACAAGAGAACCATTTGTGCCCTGGCTCTTCATCCCATCGTGTGCACCTAGGAAGCAAAGGGAATGAGAACAGAAAGATCTGGCCACCAACAATTTCAGCAACTTCTTGTTTTCCTGATCCTTTTTTCCAAGGGGAGGGGTGATGAAAATATGGCTTTTATAATGTACTCTTCTATTAGAAGCCATAAAGGCAGGCCTCTCCCTGCTCCTTCATATCAATACAGCCTGCTGTTGGTGTGTTTGTCACGGTCGTCTATTGTTGCCTGTCTCTGCTTCTAGTATTCTTACAACTAGGTGCTTTGAAGTGCACCGGGTGCTGGTGAGAGCTAGAAGTCTAAGATTAGGATCATTGGGCCATAATCTAGGTGCTGGTAGGGCTGTGTTCCTTCTAGAGAGAGAATCGTTTTCTTGGCTCTTCTCACCTCTAGTGGCTACCTCATTCTTCAAAGTGTGACCATGTCTCTCTAACCTTTAAGGCTGCCATCTCCAAATCTGTTCATACTCTGCCTTCAAGTCACTTTCTCTTCTGCCTGTTGCTTTAGTTTCCTTTGCCTCTAAGACAAGGGAAAAGGATCCAACACTCCTCAAAGTATTCTTTTTACTTTTTGTCTGCCATAGCTTATCCAAACCCTGTGCAGACAGCTATAGTGGCATAGTGACAACAGAGGCCCTACAGCTACCCCTTGGTGATAGCAAGCTTAGGTCACATGTTCATCCCAGATAACTCTCCCCTGAAGCCCCTCTGGATCACTCTGCCCCTCTGCAGACCTCTATAGTCATGTCCATGAGGGGCTTTTCCCCTACCTGTGACCAAGAAGTAAATCCAACACTGGCATGCATGAGCCCAATGTTTTCCTACATAAGCAACCTTCCCATACCTTTAGTAGCCCAATCCATGCACTGTTCCCCCTCATGCTGCAGCATAAGTCCTATTAAGGCCTCTTCAAGATGGTGTGGTTCTGCCTGTATTTTATTTCTACTTTGAACAGAGTATGCTGAGCCAATACTGCACACTAAGAGCTGGTATCACCAAAGCCTGGTGGAACTAAAAGTAGCCTACATCCAGGGCTGGCAATACTAAAGGCACCTAGCAAATTGACAGAAAGCAGATGAGAACTGCTAGCAGCCACAACTTTCATTGGCTAGGAGTTCCCAAGGGCCAAGTATAGCTGCTGGCTCTATACTTTCATACTAACTTTACTAGCTGCTCCTCCCTATACTGACCATTAAAGCTAGTAAGAGCTACCAACATTTAAATTCAGGCTGTTAACAATAAAAGAGCTGCACTCTGCTTATTGGAAGTTTCTATGTGAATTGATTGAATTGGTAGTATCCTGACAAAAGGAGACACTAGTGTGACACCCTGCAGAGCCTTGAACTAGCACATGTCTGATGTCCATCTTATAAGTGCTATGATCTTCTCTGACCAGTGACAGATTCTTCTTAAAGTAATATAGATTTCTGGATCCATCTGGATAATCCAGAAAAATCTATCTCAAGGTCCTTAATGTTAAGGGCTTTTTTGCCCTACAAGGCTACAAAAATTAAGATGTCATTATCTCTGGGAATGCAGTTTTCAACCAACTCCTTAGGTCCCAATCCAAGCACAGGCCAAACCTGTGTCCTCCCCAAGGTTTCCAGAAGTCTTGCATTTAAATGAGCTGCAGGTACTTGACAATTCGAATACGTATTTTGGATTCTATTTGAAAAGTGATCAAGCTGTGTTAACCAGAATCCTAGAAAAGGGGAAGAGCCTAGAACTCTTTATAGCTGATTTAACATAACTGTGAAATTCTCAGAAGAAAGATCTAGAATACCTTGATTGATATTTAAAGGTCAAGGAATCAGTGTTTTCCTAGGGGATGTGACTTCAGAGGCAGGCAGATTCTGAGAACCAGAATCCAATCTGTCCCAAGGACAGCTATGATGACAGGCCTCTCCTTCCTTCTGTCACCCCAAACCCTGGTGCAACTGCCCTGGGGAGCTCATTCTAGGTGGTTTGAGGAAAGATACACATGACGCATGCCTCCTCCAATGAACTGTGAAATTTTGAACTATTAGAATTGGTCAATGGTTGTGGATAAAACTGTTCCTAAATACTTTTATCCTTTTGCAGAACTGAGGATTCAACTCAGACCCTTGTGCTTGCCAGGCAAGCACTTATTCTACTGAGCTATCTCTCCAATCTCCTAAGTGCTTTTTTAAATGACAGTTTCATCTCCTTGCCTAGTAATTTTGAGACCTCTTCCAGCATTGTTTTCAAGCTACAAATGAGTCCATGTTTTCACTCCACTGACCTAGAAATACATCTTCTTGCAACAGGACTCTTTTGTATTTTGAGGGCTACATTTATTCCAGAAACAAACCTGTCATAGTTAGAGTACAAAAGAATTCTGACTACAGCTACTATCAAGAAAAAGGTAACAGTTATCATGAATCCAAGTTAGTCTTAAATTAGGAGGACTTTTTTAAGTTCTGTGAAAGCCAGGTGACAAACTAAGGCTGCTAGTTAGTTGTTAAGTTTTCGCTAGAGATATTCTCACATAGATTTTTCTCACTTGCTTGTGAAGTGTTTGCTTGTCTCATTGGCTTTCTAACTTCCATAACAAATATCACAGTGTCACAGTTTGGAATCAGGAGGAAAAACATTTGCAAAATCTTCTATCTTCAGACTTTCTCATCAAAGAACTACAAGTTTTGCTAGTCCAGGGATTTATGGCAGTTTTTGTTGTTTTTCTCATGGCTGTTTATCTGGAATTTGGATCTTTCATCTTATTATTTTCTATTTTTAATAAAGGTGCATAAAATAAAATATCCCATCTTAACAATTTCTAAGTGTGTATATCAACAGAAAATAGCCTTTTCCTTATAAAATGATCTCCAGGACATTTTTCCCCTGGAAAATTGAAATGATGTACCAATGAAACAACTAGTGCTCATTTTTCTGCTCAGATTCCCCAGGAGCCACCTTTCTACTTTGTTTTTATGTTTGATTACTGTAGATATCTCATATCTCATGTAGACAGGTATTGTATGCAGCATTCATCTTCTAGCCCATGAGTTCACTTACTGCGAAGTTCTCAAGATTCATCCATGTTGCCTCTTGTGTCAGAATGTGCTTCCTCTTCAAGGAGGGGTGGATTCCAATGTGTGCATACAAAGCATTTGGTTAGACATTGATGTCTGCTTGGTTTGCTTCCATGCCTTGACTTCCTTTCTTTTGGATACATAACCAGGAGTGGAATTGCTGACCATTTCATCGGTCTAATTTTACTTTTTTAAGGAGTTGAAAAACTATTTGATATATCAGATGCCTCTTTCACATTCCACCCAGTGGTACACAGGGTTCCAATTCCTTCACATCTTTATGAACAGCTGTCACTTCTGCTTTCTTTTCCTTAGAGTACCATTCTAATTCTTGGGAAGAGATATCTCATAGTGGGTTTTGTTTGCATTTTCCTGATGACCAGGGAAGTTTTGCCTATGCTTGTTGACCATTTGTTTATATGCTTTAAGATATGACTATTAAAATACTTTTCCCATTTTTAATTGGGTTACTTTCTTATTGTTATCATCCACCTGATCTTTGAGTGAAAGAAAGGTAGCCTCTTTAGTAACTGGTGCTAGAAAAACCAGCTTTCCACATATATACCCATGTCTATCTCCATATACTAAAGTCAAAATGGATCAAAGACCTAAGTATTAAAAAAAACAATTCATCCTACAGGCTGATTATTACCTTGTCTGAGACATAGTTAACATCATTGTCACACGTGTTTACTATTGCCACTGGCAGTGGCATCTGGTGTGTCACAGATAACCCAATCCTGAGTATTTGTTCATAACGTTGAAGAGTACAGTGCAATGTTTATTGACACATTCAACACCACTTACTACAAAAGTTAACTCTAAAATATTTTAATATGACCCATATTTTCACATTTCTATAATCTACAAGCATACACTGTTTTCACTTTCAATCTTACCCAAGATCTCAAGTTATTTTGTTTTTATCATATAGGAATAGCCTACTAACAAGTCTCTAAAATAATTCAGCTGTGCCCTCCAGTTTCTTAGGAAAGTGATCAAAATGGGGTTGCAGCCACCTATGGATGATGTGACCTGAAATGTCTTTGTCATAGATCAATGTGTCAATGAATGCATGGAGAAAGAGTCCATTCTCCATGCTAACCAGTCTTTAATCTGCTTGAATGATGATTTACATATGCATAGTCATGGCCTGGAGAAAGAAGTTTCAACAGTCAAGGGAGAGCTAAAATATTAGGGAAACCTGGCATACAGATTGTAAAATGATTTTGAACAGAAAGAAAATGAAGAGGCCCTGTGACAGTTTATCATGCTCTTAGAAAGAAACTATTATGGTTTAGATATAATGGTCCTCTACAAGTGGGTCGGTCATTTAGAAGGTGATTGAATTATGGGTACTGTAGCTGACTTGCTCTGAGGCAGTAGGATGTGGCTGAAGGTGGGTCATTGGAGCCCCAATCTGCATGAAGGTGTTCTTGCCCCTGGCTTCCCCCTTCTCTTTTTCCTTCTTGAAGGCCATCTACCATTTTGCTTCTGTCCTGGAACTGGCCAACCATGGACTAGAACCATGAGCCAAAATAAAACTCTTGTCCTTTAATTTTGGATGTTGGGCATCGCCCGAGCAATGCGAAAGTGATTTTTTTTTTCAATTCTTTTATTGTTTAAATTTAACAATGGTTATATTACATATTTTCATCATTGGATCAGTTTAGATTAATACATATAGGTATATAAGATTGATCAAACAACTAAACATTAACCTTTCTAAATCCACATTACTTTTTTTTTCTTTTCCCCCTTTTTTTCTTTGAAAGTTGACATATTGCATATTGTCCT
>PVJA010035730.1:0-21626 GCA_004027025.1 Myocastor coypus | reverse complement strand
ACCTGCTTCTGGCTCACCAGATCTGAGAAATGAGACCTGGTCTAAGGTTGTCTCTGTCTTTTCTTTAACACTGTTCTGTAGTATGGCGTGACACTGTCATGAGGCAAGCCAGTGCAACGCCTGACTTTTTCTCTGTCTGGGTGGGTCTTCCCTACAAATGTTTGTAGCTCTGTCCAGTTCTTTAGGATTTCCTTATTTCTGAAGAACCTTGCTGCTGCACTCATTGTTGGTCCTCCCCTCCTCCTCAGAAAGCTCCTCAGCGCCATTCTCTATTGCTCGGCCAGAAGTTGCTGAAGTTCCTCTGTAGACAGGTAGTCTGAGTGTTCCTCCACCAGTTCTTCAACCTCAGCACTGTGTACCTGCAAGCCTGTGGACTCTGCTATGGTGACACTGCCATCAACCACAGGGTCAGCTGAAGGCTCAGCTCCTCTACACAGCCTTTGCAGTATCTGTCCTAATTTTGTGTATAGAACCTGCCTTTCTTCCAGGTAGGTCTCAGCGTGCTTAGAGAGACGTTCGCCCTAGATTTCTCAATTAATCCTGCACTGCAAAGAATATTGTAGTGATCCTTTCAGCACTTGGTAAGGGTTCAATCTATATTTGGGACCATCTGGAAGCACTTCAGGAACAATTTCTTGGTACATAACTTCAGTGTGTGTGTGTGTGTGTGTGTGTGTGTGTGTGTGTGTGTGTGTGTTGTGCATATACCTGCTGGCCCATAGGCCACAGTAGAGGAATTTATTAGGTGGTAGAAACAGAGACATGGGAATTCTCCAGCCAGTTCTTCTAAATGTCATGGGTGAGCATGGTCATTGATCAGTTGTTGAGGATGTCCAATCCTGGTCATTGTCCAGGATGAGGAGAGGCTTGGGTGGTAATTCTTTGTCCTCCAGATATTTCTTAGCAATAGGACAGAAAGCCTCCCTGATCCTTGTTCCTCTCCCCTTTTGAACATTTTCTTCCTTTTTTGCAACACCTATTATATACTCGTGTCCTTATTTACAGTTTCAGTTTCTCACACCAGAAAACAAGAAGGCATTCAGAAATTTATTTTTTCTTGGGCTTAGAGGCTAGAAATCCAAGATCAAGGTGTCAGGAAATACAGCTTCTGATGCAGGCCCTTTGCCTGGATTGCAGATGGCTGTCTTCTCTGTTATGTCATCACATGAGGGACAGTGAGCTAACTTCATTGCCTCTTTGGTTTATAAGGACAATAGTCCGATAGGATTAGTGCCTTCCACCATTTTACCTTAATTATCTCCTTGAAGTCCCACTCTATAAATATAGTTACATTTGGACTGTATTTGGTGGTTAGGGCTTGAATGTATGCTGGGGGAGGGTGAGAGTTCAGTCCATAATAGGCCCTCTTGGATGATCTGGCGGAAGCTCTGTGTTGTAATCATGGTTTTCAAGGGAAACAATTTAATAAAGGACACACAAGTTATAGGATTTTTTTTATAGTAGTCACCAAAAGAGCCAGGTGCAAAAGAGTGCAGGAAACCCATCCACACACTAAAGACCAAAGAAGGCAGCTGAGGGCCTGGATCCCATGGCAGTGTTGTGCTACTGGAGGCCTAGAGCCCATCACAGTGTTTCCCATGCACTTGGTGCTTCTCTATCAGGGCCCCAGGCCTCAGCCTCATTTAGCTTTTATCAGTGGTCTCAGTTTATGCCTAGGGAGAACAAAGAGGCAAAAAAAGTTGAGCAGGGAAAGCGGAGGGAGGGTGGGGTTCAGATGGAAGCGTTGAGCCGACAAAGAGAAGCAGCCCATCAAAACAACAATCTCCACCACTTCTGCCTTTGTTGACTTGAAGAATCCATTCAGTGCAAGTGGCTAACGGCAAAGTTGAACTCCAAGGCAAGAAATCCAGGCGCACATCGCTTGCTTCCCAATGAGCAATTAATCAGCACTGCCCCCAGGTGATCAAACATGTGTATTACAACTCTGGCAGCTAAACATTTGGCAAATAGTACAACAGATTTTGGGGGAATGGTGTGACATTTCATGTATACAATTTGTAGTGATCACGGAAGCAAGTCAACATAACCACCACCCAAAACATTTATCATTTCTTCAGGTTTGTGTATTTCTTTCAGAGTCGTTTAGATTCTTTTTTTTCCCTGGTGATTTCAAATGCATGTCATTGCTGAGTATAGTTAAACTACGATGATATGAAACACTAGAACTTATTTCTACTATCTGATATTGTGCTTACGCCTTCACCAGCTTCCCACTATCTACCTGGAACTCCTGTTCTCTCCTTCTGGCAATGACTCTACTACTTGCTCCTGGTTTGAAATCAACTCACTTTAAATCTACATATGAGGGAGCCCTGCTGCTTTTGACTTTCGGTGTCTGGCTTGTCTTGCTTTACATCTTTCTGGACTTCATTTATTTTTTATAAAATTTGGGTCTCCACCTCTGAGAGTAAATGTGCAGGAAGGTGCTAAATCTCCTCTGAGGTACTGACCCAAGTGCCACCACTATAATTTTCAGCACAACATTGTACTTCTGAATATAAATGTACCACCTAAACAGGGAGAGAATATTTATACAAAATGGAGATTGGTATTACAATTATGCAAGCATTCATTGTATTTTATAATATTTATATGTATTTCAAAGTAAGGCTACTACTATACATGAAGTGATACTTCTAATCTAGATGAAATCTCCTTATAAAGAAGGAAATTATTTTAGCTATCTTTTCAGTGACAAGTTCCTTTATAATACAGTAAGTGGGTGAAGTACCTGATCACTGGTCAAAGGTCACACATCACCAGCTGTGACACAAAATCACATAAGGAATCTCCTGATGTCACCTACACAGAAGGACAGCACATCATTTAGGTGGATTCCTGGAGAAAGGGTTGATTTGGAAACCATCATGAAGGAGCGATCAGACAAATCCAAATTGAGGGGCTTTCTGAAAACCACCCTGGATCCTTAGAAATGTAGTTGCTGTACAAAGTGAACACAATCAGAGAACATGGTTCAGAAAGGACACAGGACAGACTTGCGAGCCACATACATGTCAAGAGAAGGTTTTAAAAAGCAGCTGTGAAGAACATTATTGGGACAAGAGAAAAATGTTACCTGTGTTCATCCAGAAGGAAATTGTGTTGTTCCAGTGTCAAATAGTCTCTGGGATAATGGCACAAAGGTTTTGTTTTTAATTTTTTTTCCAAAAACATGATAATAGTACATTTCCAATAATTGATAGAATGCACATTGCTGTGCTTGTAGTAGTTATACAGAGCACAGGGTATAGAGATGATAATTTTAATTTCTTTTACATTATCACTTTTTTAAAAATTTTATTGCAAAGAGTAAAAACAACGGAAGCAAAGATAGAAAAAAGAGTAACAAGCAAGAGTACATATAGTACAGAATTTCAAAACAAGAACAAAAATTTAACAATGGGTGTATTAAATACTTTGATCATCAAATTTCTTTAGATTAATAGATGTAGGTATGTAAGATTGGTCCAATAATTAAACATTAACACTTTCTATAAACCTTAATTTTTTTAATCTTTTAAGTGCATTTTGTATTTAAGTCACTCTTCTACAAAACAAATTTATAGGGGTTGAGGATGCACAAAATGCAAGGTCCTTAATTTGATTCCTGGTACTCAGCCTAAATTTCTTTCTTTATTTATTTAGTCTTATTTTGAGTTCATACAATAGGGAAACTATATAATATTTGCATATGAAGGTTTGGTTATTTCACTTATGAGCATATATTTAATATATATTCACTTATATATGAAGTCTTCTAGTTTATCACTCTTTATAGTTGAGTAATATTCCATTTTATGAAAATACCATCTCTTTTTCAACCATTCTTCAGATGATGGGCATTTTAGTTGTTTCCAAGAATTGGCTACCACAAATTGTGCTGCTATGAATATAGGTGCACAGATATCATTATTATATCATGATTTCAGTTCTTCTGGGAAAATTCCCAGTAGGGGAATAGCTGCATTGAATGGGATTTCCAGCTCTAGTTTTCTAAGGAATCTCCACACTGCTTTCCATAATGGCTGCACCAGTCTACATTCCCACTGGCAGTGGAGAAGGGTTCCCCCGCCCCAGTGGCTCCAACATCTGTTGTTGGTTGATTTCTTTATGACAGCCATTCTTTCTGAGGTGAGATCTTATCTAAATGCTGTTTTCATTTGCATTTCACAAATGGCTAGCGATGTGGAGCATTTCTTCATGTATTTATAGGCTTGCTGAATTTCTTTCTCTGAGAACTGTGTTCATCTCAGATGCACATTTCTGGATTGGGTCTTTCAATTTTGGGACCCTAATGGTTTTTAGTACTTTATAAATTCTAGGTAGAAGACCTTTGTTTGAATACTTATTAGTTAAAAATTTTTCAAAATTTGTGTGTTGTCTTTTCACTCTGTTGGTAATTTCTTTGACATGCAAAAGCTTCTCAGCCGGGGGAGGTCCCAGCTGTTGATTCTTTCAAGTGTTAAACGTGCATTCTGATTTTTGTCCATGAACTCCTTGTCTACCCTGATGTCTTCAAGATTTCCTCCCGCTTTCTCTTCCAGGAGATTTAATGTCTATCTTTTAATATTTAGATCTTCAATCCATTTTGACATTATCTTTTATTACTTTTAATAGGAAATAACAATATGATAGTTTCAAAACACATTTGTAGTACATTCGCAATAATTGACACATTACATATTGTTGTCCTCATAGTAGTTATACAGAGCACAAGGTGTAGACATGATAAAATTTTTAATTGATATTGGTAAGGAAAGAAAAAAAGAAAAAATGTCTATTCTTTGAACTGAGAGGAAGTAGTTGTATACATAGTCCAGTGTTCGGTAATTGCATTGGGTTACCGGTGAAACTGGCAATGTTGGAGGCTGTTAATTTAAGCCTCTTACTCCATTTTGACTTTAGTTTAGTGTACGGCAATGGACCTGGTTCAAGTTTTAGTTCTTGGCATGTAGAGAGCCAGTTTTCCCAGAACCATTTGTTAAAGAGAGGCTATCTTTCTTCCAGCAAACATGTTTGGCCCCCTTGTCAAAAATAAGGTAGCAAAGAGTGTTCTTATTTGCTTCTGCATCTTCTAATCTATTTCATTGATCTTCAGGTCTTTTTTTTTTTTTTTTTTTTTGCTAGTACATGCTGATTTAATCACAGTATCTCTGTAGTATAACTTTAGGTCAGGAATTGTAATGCCCCCTGCCTTATCTTTGTTGTCCAGGATTGTCTTTGCAGTTTGAGGTCTTTTCTGGTTTGAAATAAATTATAAATTTTAGGAATGATTTCTCCAGGTCAATGAGGTATGTTGATGGTATTTTGATAGGGATTGCATTAAATCTGTAAAATAATTGAGGGAGTATGGCCATCTTCACAATGTTGATTCTTCTTATTCATGAGCAGGGAATATCTTCCCATTTTCTGAAATCCTCTAGGATCTCTTTTTTCAGAGTACTGTAGTATTCGTTCAGTATATTTTGTACTTCTTTAGTTAGGTTAATTCCTATGTATTTCTTTTTTTTTGGTGCTATTGTAAGAGGTAATGTTTCTCTAATTTCTTTCTCAGTGTGTTTGTTATCTGTGTAGAAGAATACTATTAACTTTTTTTTGCTGTTGACTTTTGTGTGTTGACTTTGTATCCTGCTATGCCACTGAATTTGTGTATTAATTCTTGTAGCTTCTTGGTGGAGTTTTTTGGGTTTTCCAAGTAGATTATCATGTCATCTGCAAATAATGATAGTTTAACTTCTTCTTTACCTATTCTTTTTTTTTTCTTTTTGAGACAGGGTCTCACTGTACAGTTCAGGCTGGACTTGAACTCAGTTTTGTAGACCAGGCTGGTCTCAAACTCTCACCGATCCTCCCGCCTCAGCCTCCTGAGTGCTGGGATTACAGGCGTGAGCCACCACGCCCGGCTATTCTTATTTCTTTTGTTTCTCTCTCTTGTCTAATGGCTGTAGCTAATGATTCCAGAACTATACTGAATAGGAGTGGTGGTAGAGGACATCCTTGCCTTATACCAGATGTAAGAGTAAAAGACTTCAGTTTTTCTCCATTTAGAATTATGTTAGCTGTCGGATTGTCATAAATGGCCTTTATCAGATTGAGGTAGAAGCCATCTATTCCAATTTTCTGTAGGACTCTTAACATGAATAGGTGTTGGACTTGGTCAAAAGCCTTTTCTGCATCAATTGAGATGATCATGTGATTTTTGGTTTTGGCTCTATTGATATAGTGTATCACCTTTATAGATTTGTATATATTGAACCATCCTTGCATCCCTGGGATGAATCCTACCTGGTCATGCTGTACAATCTTCCTGATGATTTGCTGTATTCTATTGAGGAGGATTTTATTGAGGATTTTTGAATCTATGTTCATGAGAGAAATGGGTCTGCAGTTCCCTTCTTTAGTTGCATCTTTCTCTGGTTCTGGTATCAGTATAATACTTGTCTCAAGGAATGGTTTGGGGAGGATCATTTCCTTTTCAAATTCATTAAAGAGTTTGAGGAGTATTGGGATTATATCTTTTATAAATTGCTTGTAGAATTCAGTGGTGAATCCATCAGGACATGGACTTTTCTTTGTCGGTAGCCTTTTTATTACATTTTGTATTTCATTGGCTGTTATTGGGTTATTGAGAGCTTTTATATCTTTGTGATTCAGTTTTGGTAGTTTTTACTTTTCTAGAAATCTGTCCATTTCATCTGTGTCTTCAATTCTGTGAGAGTAAAGATTCTCAAAGTAGCTATTAATGATCCTCTGAATCTCTGCTGGGTCTGTAGTAATTTCACCTTTTTCATTCCTTATTGCTTGAATTTGAGTTCTTTTTTCCTCTTTTTGATGAAGTTAGCTAGGGGCTTATCAATTTTATTTAATCTTTCAAAGAACCAGCTTTTTGGTTCATTAATTATTTGTATTGTTTTCTTTGTGTCGCTTGAATTAATTTGTGCTCTAATCTTTATAATTTCCTGCCGTCTGTGGGCTTTGGTTGTGCCTGATCTTCCTTTTCTATTTAGTTTAGGTGCTGCGTAAGAATATTTATTTGTTCCCATTCTGTTTTCTTACTGTGTGATTTCAGAGCCATAAATTTCCCTGTAAGAACTGCTTTCATTGCATCCCATAAGTTCTGGTAGGTGGTGTTTGTATTTTCATTAAATTGTAAATGCTGTTTAATTTCTTGTTCAATTTTGTCTGTAACCCATTGGTTGCTGAGAAGGTTGTTGTTTAATTTTCATGTATTTCTGGGATTATTGTGATGTCTTTTGTCATTTATTTCCAGTTTCATTTCACTGTGGTCAGATAATATGCATAGAATAATTTCTGTTTTCTTGCATATACTTAAGCGTGACCTATGTACTAGTATGTGGTCTCTTTTGGAAAATGTCCCGTGTGCAGCTGAAAAAAGTGTGTATTCAGAAGTGGTTGGGTGGAACACTCTGTGTATGTCCACTGAGTCCAGTTGTTCCAAGATCTGGTTCAGTTCTTCTACTTCTTTGCTAATTTTTTGTGTGTTTGACCTATCTTTTTTGGGATAAGGGGGTGTTAAGCTCTCCTGTTAAGATTGTACTATTGGCATTGCTTCTTGGCCTTTTGGCTAAGATCAAGTGTAGTATCTGTTCTTATCAGCTTAATATCTGATACGTCCTCTATCCGAGGACAATATATTAAATGGATTTTAGGAGCTGGGAGATGGAATAGGAGCTTGCTCCGTCCACTCCACGCATCGACCTGGTATTGCAGTACCTCCAGGAACGGTACACAAACACACACACACACAAAAAAGATTGTACTATTGGATAGTAGATTTTTCATGTCCATTAAGATTTGTCTTATATAGCTTGGTCCTCTCATGTTGGGTGCATACATATTTATGAGTGTTACCTCTTTGTCTTGAATTTTTCCTGTAACCAGTATGCAGTGGCCTTCTTTATTTTGGTTGATCGATCTTGGTTTGAAGTTTAGACTGTCTGCAAATAGAATTGATACCCCTGCGTTTTTTTTTTTTTTTTTTTTTTTTTTTTTTTTGAGATGCTGGAGCATGCAGTATTGTTTTCCATCCTTTAACTTTTAGCCTATGAGTTACTTTAGGAGTTAAGTGTGTTTCTTGTATACAGTATATTGTTGGATTTTGCTTTCCTATCCACTCTGCTATTCTATTTCCTTTAATTGGAGTATTCAGTCCATTTACATTGATGGTTATAATTGAAACATATTGACTTATGATTGTCATGTCTTTTACGTACTACTGTTTACTACTTTTTCTGCTGTTTGGTTGTCCTATTTGGTGGGTTCTTTCTGGTTTCACTTGTAGAGCTTGGGTGACTTTGGTCCCTCTCTAAAATATTTTTTTAGTAGTCTGTGTATGGTTGGCTTTGACATCATGTAATTCTTCAGTTGTTCCTTGTCATAGAAGTATTTAATTTCTCCCTCATACTTGAAAGAGAGTTTTGCTGGTTATAGCAGTCTGGGCTGGAATTTGTTTTCATGGAGGACCTGAAACACTCTGCTTCATGCTCTTCTTGACTTCATGGTTTGTGAAGAGAAATCTGCTATTATTCTGATGTGTTTTCCTTTAAATGTGATCTGTTTCTTTTCTCTAGAGGTTTTTAGTATATACTCCTTCTATTGAATTTCTGGCATCTTTATTATATGTCTGGGTGTGTTTTTAGTCGGGTTGATGTTATTTGGAGTTCTGTATGCTTCCGTTACTGAATATTCAGTTGTTTTCTCATATTTGGGAAGTTTTCTACTATTCTGTCCATATTATTTTCATACAATTTGTATTGACTTCTTCTTTCTCATTGATTCCTATTAGTCCCACGTTGTTCATTTTTGCATCATTTTGCAGTTGTTGAATTACTTTTTCCGGTATCTTGGTTGTTTTGAAGAGATCTTTTCTTACCTTTTCATTAGCTAGGACTGTGTCTTCAAGATCTGAAACTCTGTCTTCACTTTCGTTCATACAGTGTTGTCAACTTGGTGATTGAGATTTTATTTTCTCGTATATCTCTTTGAAACTGTTTCATGCGATCCTATCTATTTCTTTCCTATGTTGCTCATTCAAGGATTCCATCATTTTTCTATTCTCTAATTTTTTATCAATGTCTTCTTTGGAGGCATTTATTAAGTCTTTCATTGGAGTTTTCCTTTTTTATACTTCAGAGTTTATTTCTTCTCTCATTTCCTCTCTACCTTTCTGCAGTTGTTTCTTTACTTCATATGCTATTAATTTAGAGATGCCATTTTTACTTCAGAGGTTATCTTTGATCTGATTCCCTATATACTTTTCCATAGCTGTTTTTTTTTTTTACTTTAAACTCTAGTATTTCAAAGATTTTTTTTCTTTTACTTCAGAGGTTATCTCCAATACCTGTTCCTCTATATGTTTCTGCATTTTTTTTTACCTCAAGTGCTAGTAATTCAGATATTTTGGCTACATGATTCCCATTTTCTTCTATGGTAGTGTCTCTTGTATATGTTTTGGGTGGGCTCAGGACCTGAAATTGCATTTTGCTCCTTGTCTGTATCATTCTGTATAGCAGCGACCTCTGACCTTTGGTGCAGAACATTGGTGAAATTATGCCGTTAGTACCTACTGGAATTTGGGTCTAGATCTACCAAGTTTGATCTTGTCCAGATGTGTCTGGCTGGGTCTGGCTGCTGTGCTCAGCTTCTTCCTGCAGTGGCCTTTGGATGAGAGTCTGCTGTGTTCCTCTGGCAAGATGCTCAGCTCCTGTGTTAGCTGGTAGGGTCTGACCCCCAGCCTCTCTGCAGGGAATTTTGCCGTGGGGCTTCACAGCAGATGCCAGAGCTGGTTTCTGGGTGAGGAAGAAGCCCTGATGGTTCAAGGTTGCAGGCATAGTGTTCCTGCCTATGTGCCTGCCAGTCAAGAGCTTTGTGTGTGGGCAGGGCTCTGGTGGCAGTGTGGGGGCACAGGCCAATAGGTCCTAGATGCACACCTGCTGGTTGTACTGTAGCTTGGGGCTACTGAGGGTGGGCACTGAGTTCTGGCGGAAGTGCAGGGCCGAGAGGTCCTACCTGTGCACCTGCTGGTCAGTCTGTGGGTCTTTCAGGGCTGCTGAGGGCGGGGGCTGTGTTCTGGTGACAGGGTGGGTGCCTGAAGGCGGAGAGGTCCTAACTGTTAGCCCGAGGGTTGGTTGATAGGGGCTGCTGTGTGCAGGGCCTGAGTTCTGGTGGAAGTGTGGGGGTGCTGCAGGCTGAGAGGTCCTTCCTGTGCACCTGCAGGTCTCTCTGCCGCTCAGGTAGGGCTGGTGAGGGTGGAGGCTGGGCTCTGCTGAAAGTTCAGGGGGCCACAGGCCGAGAAGTCCTACTTGTGCATCTGCCGGTCACTCTGTGGTAGTGCACTAAGGCTTTGCAGGAAGCCATTCCTTTTCTCAGTTAATCTGAGCTGATATCTGAAAGGACCATGTATCACAGTATCTTCAAGTATCACAAATGCCTCAGCAAAATGATTAAGCAGAGAGAATCAGCGAGAGCGAGAGCAAAAGCACGCACACATGCAAGAGAGAGTGATAGAGAGAGTTGGACACAGTAGCAGTTGCCTATAATCCGAGCTTCTTAGGAGGATGAGGCAGGAGGATTGCTGGAGCCCAGGAATTCCAGCCAGTCTGGATAACACAGTGTATTAAAGGTGTGGAGGGGAGAGAGACCACCTGAGAAAACTCTGTGTAAGCCATCATGGCTGTTTGTTCACTCCTCTGTGGAATTGGGTTGAGTTTGAAAAGTATAATAAGCAGGAAGCAAGGGTGGAACAGGGAATTTAAAGGAGAGGGGAGGATTTTGCCTTGAGGAATTTAGGGATGGATATAGTGTCACTGACTTTCTGAACAGGTAGGAAAGATGCCAGTGTGATTACATTTCTTGAGATGGGCAGTGCAGATGGATGTGGCTTTGCTCTTGTTCTGTGGTTTCCTGCTATGCTTGCTGGTAACAACCTCACCACTGGGACAATGCACAGCAAGATCTGTTTGCTAAAAAAAGTTAAAATGAAACCAGGCATGGTGGCCTATATCTGTAATCCAGAACTCTTAGAGGCTGAGATTGACACTGAGGTAGGAGGATTGCAAGTTGGAATTCAGCCTGGGCAGCTTAGTGGTTTAGAAAGACTGTATCTATAAATAAAAAAGGGCTGGGGATGTAGCTCAGTGTGAAGATCTAGGGTTCAGTCCTCAGGCCTGAAGAAAAAAAGAAAATGAGATACAATTAAAAGTACACAGGGTCTAGGCCCGGCAGGATGGCTCAGTGGTCTAAAGCGCCTGCTTAAGAAAGCTTAGGTGGCTGCAGGGACCGGGGTTTGATCCCTGGCACCACATGCTGCACCAGCCCTGCCCTCAGAGCAGGCTGAGCCGGCCATAAAAATGAATAAACAAACAAACAAAAGTTCTGAAACAAGAAAAAAAAAATAAAATTCTAAAAAAAAAAGTACACAGGGTCTGCCAGATACCTCTGGGGTTCCATCTTGGTCAGCAGTGCTGGCCCCACCCTCAAGGAGTGCTGTGATGGCAACTGAGAGTGGGCGTGGTGGCACACGTCTATAATCCTAGCGCTTGGGAGCTTGAAAACAGGAGAATCATTATGAGTCCAATCTGTATAGTGAGACCCTGTACTAAATATGTAAAAAGAGTATACAAAAATACAAGAGAGAGAGAGAGAGAGAGAGAGAGAGAGAGAGAGAGAGAAAGAGAGAGAGAGACATGAAGTGAAATAGGGCTGGTCAGATAGCTCAGCGGACTAAAGCACCTGTTTAGGCGGAGTGCATTGGCTGGGGTTCAGTCCTGCCCTGCTGGTCCACTCCTGCCCCCGGGGCATGCAGAGATGGCAGCGATTGAGACTGGGCATGGTGTTGCGCACCTCTAATCCCAGCACTTGGTAGTCTG
Source organism: Myocastor coypus (assembly GCA_004027025.1). Classification (NCBI taxonomy): domain Eukaryota; kingdom Metazoa; phylum Chordata; class Mammalia; order Rodentia; family Myocastoridae; genus Myocastor; species Myocastor coypus. The sequence goes on along the minus strand of PVJA010035730.1, from coordinate 9,717 downwards.
AAAACAGGGGAATCAGTATGAGTCCAGTCTACGTAGTGAGATCCTGCAGACTCTGTGCTAAATAATAATAATAATAATAATAATAATAATAATAATAATAATAATAATAATTAGAAAACTAAATGTGACAAATGTTAACTGATAAATCTCTGTGAAGGATAAACAAGCTCTTTGGACATAAATGTCTTCTATATCTCAGAAATTTCAGAATAAACTCTGGGATAACAAATGACATTATGGATCACTCTATCCTATTTTATTTTATTTTTTTGTGGAAGCAGGGATCAAACTCAGGACCTTGAACTTGTCAGACAGGCACTTGTGCCTCTGAGCTATCTCTCTGGCCCCCATCCTATTTTAAAATGGAGAAAAAGGTCATCAATTTCTAGAGAACATAACTTGACAAAACTGATACAAAATGGAATAATGAATCTGAATCATTCCATAATCATGACAGCTACTTATCAAAAGTCAAAAGGCTTCACACACACACACACACACACACACACACACACACACACACACGGCAGGATTCCCCACTGAATTCTGATAAAGGAACTGGAAATAATTATTTTCACCTTGATAGAAAGTCCTGCAGAAAACTGAAAAGAATGGATGTTCCCCAACTCAGGATGGGAGCTTGAAATACTCAGCATAGCAAATCCTGACAAGGGCGCATGAGAGGAAAACCCCAGGTCCATCACACACACTCGCAATAAAAGCAAAAGGTAGAATTAGAATGTCACTTAACTAAGTCCTACAGGATAAATAAATGAAAACACAGGATACGCCATAACTCAATGGGATTCCTTCTATGAATACAAACTTCAGTTTACTTCAAAAAATAATCTACACACAGATTAGAGAAGGAAAACATGATCTGCATATTCAGAAAAATAATTAGGAAAGTTCACTATGCATTTAAAATGTATTGTTTACAGTTTTTGCCTAAAAAAAGTTAGAATTATGGACACATAATCCATACTCTCATGGAAGTACTATTACAATTAAAAATATATAGCATTTTTGTCAGTCTGAAAATTCCTTCCTGTCCTGACCCTCGCAACAACTACTGTGTTTTCCTGTCCTTATGTTAGCGTCTTTTCCATGTCATATGAATGGAACTATACATAGGTAGCTCTTCGCATTCAGTTTCCTTCACAGAAACATCCATGGACAGACTTCTAAAGGCACAATGTGTGGTTTCTGGACCTACCAATAACTATGTGCCTTAATAATAGTTTTTTGGAAGCAGGTTTTTATTATATTGCCCAGGCTGGCCTTGAACTCAGGGTACTGCTACTTGAGCTCCCCATTAGCATAGTGAGTATCACTGAGCCCACCACTTTATTTATTTATTTATTTTTTGTCTTTTTGAGACAGGGTCTCACTATGCAGTTCAGGCTGGCCTTGAGCTCACTTTTGTAGCCCAGGCTGGTCTCGAACTCACACCGATCCTCCTGCCTCAGCCTCCCAAGTGCTAGGATTACAGGCATGCGCCACCACGCCCGGCTGCCCACCACTTTATAGTTGATCACTTTATAGTTATTTGTCAAGTCATAGGCTTACTTTGATGTTATTTAACTTATATACCTTGGTAAGAGTTATCCCTTAAACACCACTCATTAATCCTTTAAACATTAGTGAGTGGTGCTTAGAAGAGTCAGGACCGAGTTGGAAAAGTGAGACCAGTGAGGGCAGACTGGGCTGGAGCAAGCAGGAGGGCTCCAAGGCTGTTGGGTTGAGTTTCTTGCTTCCAGTGGTGGATACGAAGACTGGCACTCTGTGCATCCGCCTGGTGCCACTGTGTGCTGTGACCCCATGCACAGTGACCCTTGAATATCACAGGAAGGGCTTACATGGCCACACTGACCACCATGATACACTCAGTGGGACCTTGATGTTATGGTTTATGTCTAGTTATCCACCTAAAGGCATGGGGCAGGGACTTCTGCAGTTTGAGACTTGACTTATGAATCACTGGGATTATGTGATTTAGTACTGATCTAGAGTTTGAGACTTGATCCATGATCCCTGGGATTATGTGTTTTAAGTACTTCTGGGATTATGGGTGTAGCCTAAGGCAGATAGGCTGAGGTGGACAGCCTGAATGTAATATAAAGAGACACAGAGAGACAGACTCGAGCTGTTGCTCTGCTGCCTTGTTTGGTTGGCTGCTTCTGTCACCATTTTGTTGCTGTTCTGCCGCCATGAACTGGATGCTCTCAGCCTTGGGCCAGCTGGATATGGACTGAAGCCTCCAGTAACTGTGAGCTATATAAACCTTTCCTTCCTTCATTTTGGGTGTCAGGTATTTGTCCCAGCAAGGAGTGAAAAGTAACTAAGACACTTGCAAATGGAGCCATTTGCCTCAACTTTAGAGGAAATGGATATTAAAGAAATGTGGATTGGGAAGGATTTCTGAGAGACTAAGGAGACACAGGCAGGAGGTGGCCTAAGGTCCCCCAGGAAGTTGGGACAATGGGGATGAGAATCCATGACTGTGACACACTAGGACAACTTTCACACTGTGGTGTCATCTCACACCCTGGTGTGCAGCATGCTAGGTTTCCCCACAGCCAGGGAAGCCCTCTCCCTGGCTTTTCTGGTGGCCTGTATGCCTTTTGCCCTGGTGGAAGTCTTAGGAAAATACCTCTTCTGTTTGCAGATTGAAAACTTGAGTTCGGGAAGGAGCATGTGGGCGCTAGTTGCCTGCCCAGTGCAGGTGGAATCCAGCTCCAGGGCTGGCTCTAAGCCCGGCAGTAAGAGGTAGGATGGGGCATGGACTCTGACAGCCAGTCCTAGTCCTAGCTGGGGTAGGAGGCTTGAAAGAAAGGCTGGGGGAGGGGTGTGAGGTCTTCTTGTGCACTGGGGTCTGGATGGATTTCTATATCTCAGTCCTTGGGTTTGCTCCTTATTCCCCCAGGAGCACAGGGCTCAGCATTATAACACAGTTGTTAGTCTGAATACAGAACTGAGAAACTACTCAGAGGGTACAAGCAGGGTTGACAAAGCTAGTCATCAGAGCTTGTTCTGCTGCCCTGCCTGGCTCCTTTGACATACAAAGCCCCTGGTGGTCATGGCTCCTGAGCTTCCCAGGACAGCATCACATACTATTTATCCCAGTTGCAAGTATCCCAGATGTCTCAGGTGACATAAACCCCAGGTACAGTCTGTTGAGCTTTTTCACTGAAGACACCAGCCTTACGTTACACTTCTGAGAGAGCCACTCAGGTCTGGGTCCCAGCCACAGCCTAAGGAATCCAGTATACCTTCTCAAGTAGGGGTTTGAAGTGGATGGCTTGTATCCCCACTGTCAATCCTTTCTAGCTGAGATCCTACCACATGCATGATGACCTGTCTTCCTGAGCTCACCTCATAGAGCCCAGAAGAGAGTGAGGATGTGGGGGAAAGGGTTCCCAGCCTGACCACTCTCCATGCACAGTCCCTCTCTACTTGCCATCCTCACTGTTTTTATTTTTTATTTTTTGCAGTACTGGGGATTGAACTCAGGACCTTGTGCTTGCTAGGCAAGCACTTATACTACTGAGCTATCTGCCCGGCCTACTTGCCATCCTCATTGTGCCCCTCCTACCTGGCTCTTGGAAGAGCCTGACTATAACATAAAGGATGCAGAATTTCTGATCTCTGATCATCCATTCTGGCTGCTGGCAGGCAATTTGTCCAGGTTTAACCAGTGGTATCAGCAACACTCAAGCCCCCCACCTCCAACCCAGACATCAAACCTGCTTTTCTCTCCTACTCCCTAGGCCCTTCTTCTGCTCTGCTACCCAGTGGCATGTGCCTCTGTCTCCATCCTTCTAGGTAAAGGAAGAAAGGGAAACTGACATGGTTTGGAAACTAAGTTTCATAGGTGAGGGTTAAACTGGAATTCAGAAGATAGCCAATCAGGTTGATATGTTTATGCGGTGCCACTAGGGGGAACTGGATCTGAAAGAGGACTGAGCCCAGGAATCAGAAAGATGAGCACATGTACACCCTCTAATGCAGACTGGAGGGAGTCTAAGGAGAGGCCCCAGAGCAAAGCCATGAGAGAGATAAAAATGCTGAAGAGCAGTAAGGGATGGTAACAAGGATGGAGCAGGTCTGTGAGCCAGAGGAGGAAAGGCAGCAGATACTGCAGCCCAAGAGGGGGTTCATTACTTCCAGCCAAATGTGGGACTGCTCGTACATGCTGGGATGGGTTTTAACAGAAGAGGGAAGAAATGTTGGGGAGAGAGCTCCAAGAGGGCTAGTGAGAGGAGGCAGAAAATTCTCCTGTGGTGTGCCCTGCTCACACAGAATCCAAGGGCAGGGTACCATGGGAAAGGGAAACCTAAGCCTAGGTAGGGCTCCTGCTCAGAGGCTGGCCTAGATCCCCCCAAACTCGTAGAGCTGGCCCACTGCAACAGACCAGGGGTACACTGATTCAGGCCAGCATTCAGGCCCTGTGCGTGAGGTAGATTGCCTTGGGCCCACCAGGGGTACTTTATGTGCTGTGAACTGGGGCAGCTCTCACCTTCTCCTGCTATTGCAGGCATCCATCGCAAGCAGAGAGGGCAGACCACAAAACATGAGAGGTACTTTAATTTGATGTTGTTGTCAACTGGCATGAATAGCGGGTAAAAGTGGGGCAAAGGGGAGGCCCTGGATGAAGAAGGAGAGAGAGCTTGACTTCAGCTCCGGGATTCCACAGGTATTAGCTGTCAGTCTCCTGTGAAGATGCTGGTTTCCATCTGTCAAGCAGAGCAGAGTCAGGACCAGCTCCCAGCCCTCCCAAGCAGCTGGGACAATGAGCAGCAGTGAGGTGGATACAGAACTCACTTTAAAGCATCTGGAACTTAGCAGCGAAGGGCTGCAGGATCGCTGAAAAAGAGAAACATAACTGGCTGCTCCAGAAACAGAAATAGGACTCCATCCCCCTTGTGAACCCTGCACCCTGACTGCCCTCCAGCTTTTGCCCAATCACCCTGGGGCTGACTCCCCCACCCATCACCTGCGTGCAATATGGAAATACTTTCTCTAGGACAGCAACTTGTACGAGGAGCTCCCAAGAGTTGAAGCAAGGCAAATCCCCCCCAGCACTTGTTGAGGGCAAAATGCACATGATAACAAACACTATGCAAACCACATTAAGCAGAACATAAAGGGAAATGCTCTGTGCTCTGCTTATGTTAGTAGAGCATACACGGTGTGGGTAGAGTACACTGTGCTGTGTCCACACCCCAGCAGTCAATGGACAGAAGGCTGACGTGCCAGGTCTGCGCAGTACAGCCCCTACTGCTACAGGAAAGGCTGCCCCATGATACAGCCTATACCCATAGCCCAGCCCCATCCCAGGGATCTGCCCCCAAGTCATTGAGTTCTTTCTCTTCCCCTGCCCCTGCCCCAGGCTGGAGTTTGTTATACAGTACCTAGTTGCTCTTTGAGGTTATCTATTTCTTTCTGGAGCACGAGGCACTAGTCCAGCAGGCAGGGGAGAAAAAGAAATGATAGGTAATATTCCAGCTTCTTCTCTCATCATCCTCCCACTCACCACCAGTCCTTACATCCCCACGTATCCCCCACAGCCCTGTGAGGAAACTGTTTCTGCATCCAGCAAGGAAAAGAAGTGCCCGGTCTCAGAGAGGTGCAATATGGGCCAGGGGAGCACTGTTCTTTTTGCACTTACCAGAGAGTATAAGGTGCACCCCAGACAATTCAACCTGGACTTCAAACCCACAATCTAGCTAGGGTCTGCATTTTTAGGACCTGGAGAAAGCATTACCTGGGGACATCCCTGTGCTCCAGTGGGTGGCTGCTGCCTTTCCAGAGTTGGACCCTGCACAGTTGTTTCCTGGTCACCTGAAAGAGAACACAAAAATCCCGCTCCCTGGCCTGAGACTGAGATTGATGGGCTTTCATTGGACTCACAGTGAGGCAGCAGCAACCTCCTCTGCTGGCAGTGAATTGCAGCTCCACCATCTGGGGCCTGCCTTCCCTGCCCCCCACTGTCAGTTCAGCTGACACTGTGGCCCAGGGCTGGCAGCTTCGAGAGCTGGAGCTACATTAGGCTATGGGAGGAGCAATGGGGTAGAACTGGACCTAACAGAAAAGGCTCTGTTCCACCAAAAGTCAACTTCTGCACTTCACTTGGAGTTGGGGGCACTGCTACAAATCACTCCACTGCACAAGTTCCACACAGATGACCATGTGACCTGAGGCAGCCCTGCCCATGGCTCCAGAGGGAGTGCCACATAAGTAGGCAGGGAAGCCTAGCAGTGAGGCTGAGCCCCTGGAAGTAAAGGAGGTAGAGGTTTCCCTCCTGCACCTCCCATAAGACTCACCAGTGAGTATAGAGCTTCTGGGCAGGAGGCCCCCCTGCCTCAGAGTCAAGGGCTGGGAGGCTGCTGGAGCTTCGGGAGCTCTGGCGTCAGCTTCAACGTGGATGAATTCTCTGTGATGCATGCCCAGGCCATATGGTCCTGCCTTGTGTGTTGAAAGGTAACATAAAGTTTCTCAGTCAGTATACATAGTAGTGGCGGGAGTCAGGTGGGGCACAGGGGAATTCACACGTTCACCTCATCAGCACCTTCTCTCTTAACCCCAGGCCAGAGGGCAGAGCTGAGCCAGAAGGAAGTGTGGGGGTTGGTATCCAAAAGCCATGCTCTCTGTAAGGCAGGCTTTGGGGAGAGCCAGGAAGGAGGAATCTTAAGGTCAATAAGGCTCAACAGGTCACCACAGCTGGGTAGCCCAAGTCGCTAAGCAGTTGCCCAGTCCCAATCAGTGACAGCTCTGCTTACTGTCCAGCTCCTGTCTGGAGAAGAGGGGCAGGAAATGCAAAGTGCATCTAACAGTGCCAGGTGCTCTCTTCACATCTGACCCGACCCTACAAGGATCCCTGAACTGCCACCCCAGAGACAACCCGTGAGCAAGAGGCAGAGGGAGCTAGGGCAAAGCTGTGTAGACTGGGGATGGGGGCAGGATACTCACTTTAGTCTGTAGGGCAGAATCACTATTTGGGTCTTTATCTTCTCTAGCCACAGGCTGGGGCTCTCTTACTTGCTTGACTGAGGACCTTTTCCCAGTGGCCCCTTGCTTGGATGGCTGGGATGCAGAGGGCAGCAAAGAAACATTCTTGGAATTTCCCATTATTTGAATAGCCATGACTGCTGGAAAGATGGCTGGTTCAAGGGGAGCAGCTGTGACTTTCTGCCCCCACAAAGGGAAAGCTCTCCCCAGGATAACTCTTGAGCCACGACCCAGAGATTTCTTGTTTTCGGCCTCCTTCTTCCAAATTGTGGCCCTGGAAAGGCCCCCTGCAACAGTACCTGCTCCTGGATAGCTGGGCCTACCCTCTCCCTTAGCCCAGGCCATATTCTGTACTTTTTTAAAGGGAGAAGCACCCAGTTCTCTTGAGGGTCGCGTTTCCATATTTGTGACAAGTCTTCGGGAAGCAAAAGTCACCGGAGTGCCCTGCAAGTGAAGGGCACTCGCCTGGGCACCGATATTCAACTGTCTGGCCATGTCACCTGATTCCCTGGGGCAGCTGGACTTGGTCTGGCCTCTTCCCTTGTGGGAAACGTTCATCCTCATGGACTGGCTCTTACTGAACTCATGTAAAGACCTGGAGTCAGGGCTGGTGTCAGGCGAGGGCCAATGGGTAGCCCTGTTGACCATCATCCTGCTTCTGTTGTTGCCCCGCACATTCCTCCAGCATTGGCCTCTATTAGGCCCACTGGGGTAGAAAGGAGTGGTAAAGCCTTGCTGCTGTTTCATATGGCTCTGGGCAGGTGCTCTTTTCTGACTGGGGCTTAATTTTGCATCCACCCACATGGGGGAAAACATGGCAGTGCCTCTTTCTGAGGACAGGTACCTGCGGGGACCCTGGGCCGCCATGTTAGATGTCTGACACTCCACAGATGCACGCTCAATGTTGAGGTGGGTTTCAAGGTCCAGGGCAATGTCCTCTTCTTCATCAGCCGGGGAACCAGGTCGGCCTTCACACCCCCAAGGCACTCTCCTCAGCACTATCACTTCGTTGTCAGAATCCGAGCTGAGCTCATACAGGATGTGGTCTAGGGAGCTGTGGTCATGGTTGCTCCTGACCTCGAAAACGACGCTGTCATTTTCATCACTCCAGGAAGACTCCAAGTCGAGGGCCACATCCTGTGCCTGTTGGGCTGAGGGGTCAGCCGACTGGAGCTTGGTGCGATCCCTGTCCTTCAGGCCAAAACTGGTTTTCTGGGAGGACACATGGCAGGAAGAGCTCATGGTGCCTGACTGCACGGCTGGTTGGGCAGCAACAGTTGCCAATACAGAGGTCGCGAGGCATGTCGTCACCACGCGAGACAGGACAGAATGCCTCAGATCCCGCGAGTTCTTGTGAGAACTGGATGCCAATAAGAAGCCTTCTCTTTGGTTCTCCCTCAGCAACTCAGCAACTACGGTCTCCTCACTGACGCTGCTCTGCACTCCACTCCACGCAGTGTCCATAGTGATGGCACTGATTGATGCTCTGGTGTGCGGTTTGGCTTGGTGGTCTTAAGCTGGTGTTCTGGCATTGGGGCACTGGTCCCCCTTGTTCTGTTCTCTCAAGTCAGGCGCCTGATTTTCAACATGAATTTCGCCTCTGAGCCTCAGTTCCCCATCCATAATGCAGGAGCAAAAAAGACTACATAGCTCAGGGCCTTGTGAGGAGCCAATGTAATGATGCAATGCGAAACACCCACCATAGAAAAGATTCACAAGCCCTTTTCCTGCAACAACACCACCGGCCCATAGGAAGCCCATAGTCAGTCATCCGTGTACTTTTTCTGTTAAGGGCTACATAGCAGGTGTTGTATGATTGGCCTGCTGAACTGGATCTGCCAAAACTGGTGCTTTACCACAGGTGATGAAACTGGCACATGGCTCTGTGCTAGTGGCATTTGTTGGTAGACTGGAGTTTGCCCACCTCTCTCAGACCCCATCCTAGCGTCTCGCAGAATCAACTCAGAGAAGCGGGGACCTCCACCGTCTTGGACACCCTAAAAGGTGCCCACTACCACTGGTCCTATAAATGCCAACTAAGATCATTAAAGAATAGTCACATAGCAGATTTGCAACAATGAAAATGACTGAACTGTTCCAGGTGTGGGAGAGGTTACAAAGCTACTGGTGCTTTATACCTCTTCTGGGAGTGTGCATGGACGGTCACTATTTGAGGTCGGGGTGATTTGGCAGAATACCACTGAACACAAATCAGGCAGCACTTAGTGTGCCCCTGACTCTTTATTAGGTAATGGCCATAACTATTAATTTGGCCTCTCCACAGCTTGGGTTTGACTAACCACTATTGCCACCTGTTTTAGCATTGAGGAGACAGATAGGTACAACTACTGCCATGTACATTTTCTGGAGAAACAGCGGTAATTGTATTATATGAGAACATATGCAAAGGAACATTGAAGAAGGAAGGGCATAATTCCTTCAGTAAGGGAATGCAAGAATACAATGTGCCTGTGTATCCAGCAGATTAAAAGGAGACTATCTACAGAGAGAGACCCATGATGGGTTTGAAAAATATACTCAGGTTTGTGCTAATATTTTTTGAAAAATAAATGCTTATATCAAGAGGCTGGGCCAAAAACCATATTCTTGACAGGCTACAGTTTTGTATTTCCTTGAATTTCCAAATATCTGTGTCAAAATTGTGTAACTGCCTATATCACATTGTATGGAAAGTTATTAGAATAT
>PVJA010035729.1:0-21669 GCA_004027025.1 Myocastor coypus | reverse complement strand
TTTTTTTTTTTTTTTTTTTTCTTTTTTTCTTTTTCTTCTTTTTTGTCTCTTTGAGACAGGGTCTCACTGTCTTGCTATGCAGTTCAGGCTGGTCTTGAGCTCACTTTTGTAGCCCAGACTGGTCTCGAATTCGCACTGATCCTCCTGCCTCAGCCTCCTGAGTGCTGGGATTACAGGCCAGGTGGGTTTCTTAATCTTCAAGAGTTGAGCTAAGAAATTTGTTTCTGTGCTTTAAAATGTTAGGGATTGTTTGCTTATAAAACACATTCCCTTCTCCACCCAGAAAGAATGTGAAAGTGGTTTAGCAAGGTGTAGTCGGGAGTTCAAATTAGTGGAAGGCCTTGGAGATAGAGTTGGGGTAGGGCAGCAAAGCAGAGGACTGGTGAAATCTGGGTGTGAGATCAGGACATGGCACAGACCTAGCTGGGCCAAAGCAAACTGCAGATCATGTACTATGGCAGCTACAGAATCCTTGCTGTCAGGGATGGAGCCTACAGGACACAGCTTCTGGATAGAGCTGGTCCTGGATGGTGTGGACAGCACCCCAGCGGTGGCAGGCTGTTGTTGAGTGTTGCTGATCACCCTGACTTTTTTGTTGTTGTTGTCTCTTTTTAGGCAGTGCTTTGCTATTGAGGCTGGCCTTGAACTCATTCTATAGCCCAGGCTGCTCTTACATTCAGCAGTCCTCCTGCCTCAGGCTCCTGAGTGCTGGGATTATAGGTGTGGGCCACCGCTCCCTACTTATCCTGACTTCCCACCAGAGCAGGAGAGGGAGACCCGGTCCTTGGCATGGCTTCTTCAGGGCAGTACTGAGCTCCCTCAGAGGCAGTGGCCTCTACTTCACAGGCTGTCATGGCTGTTGCTTGTCACTTTGCTGGGACACAGTGCCCAGGTATTGATGTTACTCTGGGTGTTTCTGTGAAGATGGTCTTTGGAGATTAGCCTTTTGGGATTTGGTTTGTTTTGGGGTGTTTGTTGTTGTTTATTTGTTTGTTTTGATTGGTTATTTTTGAGGTTAGCTTTTAAATTAGTGAACTTTTTTTTTTTTTTTTCAGTACTGGGGTTTGAACTCACAACGTTGCACTTGCCAGGTAGGCACTTGTGCCACGGAGCTATCTCTCCAGCCCCTAGTGAACTTCTTATTTAAAACTGATGCTTCAGAGGACCAGGGATACAGCTCAGCAGCACAAGCGCCTGCCTGGCAAGTGCAAGGACCTGAGTTCAACCCCTGGTACCAAAAAGAAAAGAAAAAATACAAATGGAGTATATGAGAAACCTAATGCACAAATAAATTCTAGAACAAAAACAGAAAAGAGAGATAAAACTGATCCTTTGGGGCTAGGAGATAGCTCAACTGTCTAAGCACCTTCCCAGCAAGCCTAAGGACCTGGGTTCCATCCCTGGTATCAGTACCAGGCATGGTGGCACACGCCTGTAATCCATGCTCTGGGGAGGCTGAAAAACAGGAAGATCACTATAAGTCTGAGCTGGGTAGTGAGAATCTGTACCAAGTTCATAAAATTAAAAAAAAAGAAAAAGAAAAAAGCTGACACTTAAAAGCTGTCCAGGTTTGTGGGTGCCAGTGATGTGTGTGTGAGCATGTGTGTGTTTGTGCTTTGTAGTGGTCAGATGAGGGGAGCAACTCTGTCTCCTCACACGTTTCTCATCTCTTGGTGATGAAGACATCTAGGGCCCTTGGCTCCAGCGGTCCTCATCTCAGTATACCAGAACCCTCCCCTCCCATCCGCTCTCAGTGTGGCCCAGCCTTCCTCCCTCCCTCCACTGCCCTACTCCCGGTTCCTTCACATCTGAGCTCAACTGGCATTTGTCTTTCTGAGCTTGGCTTGCTTCATGTAACATAGTTTTCCCCAGTTCCAGCTATGCTGTCACAGGACTCTAGCTTTTTTTTTCTTTCTTTCTTTTTCCCTTGGTACTGAGGATCGAATTTGTCATTGCTCACACTAGGTAAAGAAGTTTTGACTCTGAACTGAGCTACACCTCGGTTCAGCCTTATCCTTTCTATGCTTGCATAGTATTACACTGTGCATCTAGTACATCTCTGTCCATCCATGAACCGCATTGCAGCTGTTTCTGTCTGGCTGCTATGGAGAGTGCTGTAGGAGAGATGGCCATGCAGGTGCCCCCTTGGCATTGGGAATCAGTACAGGGGCCTCCAAGTCCGAGTTCTTGGACCAGCCTGTGCTCAGGACTGATTGTCCCCAGCCACACTCGTGTTCCCAGACTGCAGGCCCTGTGTAATTGAATCATTGATCACTGGTGTCAGCCTCCCCCTCCTGTGCTCCTGGAGGGTGTGAGGTTTTGGGAGCTGGCAGGAAAATCTAATGGTCTGTCCCTTCCTCTCAGTGAAGTTTTTACAGAAATTCCCTGCCCTGCCAGTCCCCTGCATCAGTCCCTGAGAGCAAATACCTTCTTCTGGGTGCAGAGGTTTGGTAAGTTTTCTGGGAAACCCTATAATACATAGGATTGGCTATCTCTTGGTGTCTCAGCCACTCTTCTTTAGGTGCTGGGACAAATTCCCAACACCCAGTATTAGGAAAGGAAAGGTTTATTCAGCTGTTACTGGAGGTTGCGGTCCATACTCAGCTGACTCCAAGGCAGAGCAGTGCAGAGAACTGCTTTTCTTGGCTGCAGCAAAGAGCTGAGAGCAAAGGAAATGGCAGTAACTCTGGCAGCTAGCTGACCTCTCTCCCCTCCTTACATTGTCATGCAAACTTCCTGCCCCATGGCAGGTGCATCACCCACAACCATAATAATCAATCACAAACTCCAGAAGCTGCCGGAGTTTGCTAGTCTGGGGGACAACTAGACCCAACCAGTAACCCTGAGGAAGTGTCATCACTCTCACTTCTTCACTTCAGTACTTTTGTTTGTTTCGCTTTTTGAGACAGGGTCTTCCTATGTAGTTCAGGCCAGCAGTGAACTCACAGTGTGGCTCAGACTGGCCTAGATTTGTGGTGATCCTCCTGCTTCAGCCTCCCAAGTACTGGAATTACAAGCATGCATCACCACATCCAGAAACTTAGCAATTTTTAAGTAATGCTTTGGTTTTAAGAATGGAAGCCAGGCTGGGCGTGGTGGCGCACGCCTGTAATCCCAGCACTTGGGAGGCTGAGGCAGGAGGATTGGTGTGAGTTCGAGACCAGCCTGGGCTACAAAAGTGAGCTCAAGGCCAGCCTCAACTGCATAGCAAGACCCTATCTCAAAAAGACAAAAAAAAAAAAAAAAAACAGGATCCCTCTGAGTCCGAACTGTGTAGTGAGACTGTAGACCCTGTACTAAATACATTTTTTTTAAAAAGAAAAAAATGCAAAATAAAAACCAGTCTTTTTTTTTAAAGCTAGGTTCCCCTGTGCTGCCCAGGCTGCCTTGAACTCCTGGGCTTAAGCAATTCTCCTGCCCCAGCCTTCAAGTAGCTGGGACCCCAGGTGTGCATGTGCCATCATGCTAAGCGAGTTCTGGTCAGCATTTTATGACACCTGGAAGATAAGCAGAGGACACACAGGGAGCATCTGCTCTCCTTCAGTTACCTGTGGTCTGAATATTAAGCGAGCAGTCGTAGGTTTTACGGAGTGTGCTGTTTGGAATTCTGTAGTGAAGTCTCAGGCCAGTCACCAGTCGCCTGTTGCCGGCTGCACCTGGACTGTTCCCCCTGTCTGAATACCCTGATGTCCCGGTTGCACTTGTGATCCATGTTACTCAGCGTGAGAGCAGGAGGTTGTAAAGTGGCTGTTATAGGTGAAAAGATGAAAGCTCTAAGATCTGATAAGAGGCCATATTGATGTGACTCTTGTTACAGTGGATTTTTTTTTTTTTTTTTTTTTTTTTTTTTTTTTTTTTTTTTTTTTTTTTTTTTTTTTTTTTGTCTTTTTGAGACAGGGTCTTGCTATGCAGTTCAGGCTGGCCTTAAACTCACTTTATAGCCCAGGCTGGTCTTTAACTCACACAGATCCTCCTGCCTCAGCCTCCCAAGTGCTGGGATTACAGGTGTGCAGCACCATACCCAGCTTGCATTATTTATCATTATTAAATAACACAATTTTCCTCTTGTGACTAATTTATGAATTGAGCCTTATATATCTTTGAAAAACATAGCATATAAAAGTAGAGTATCCCTTATCTTAGAACCGAAAGTGCTTCAGGTTTTAGTTTTGGAATGTTGGAATACTTGTCCTGCCTTTACTACACCCTTCATCCTGATATGTGTGGGAATTGGTGCCATTGTGGTTTCAGGCAGCTGCAGGAAAACTTGGGTGTGTCTCCTCAGGTACAAGGGTTGCTGAGAGGGAATAAGCTTTACTCTGCTTGAGCCCTCAACCCAACGACGGCAGGCACCAGCTGAACTCTGTTTCCCCGGGAGTTCCCTGGGCCCACCACTGTGGGCCGTGAGGTGGCATGCTGTGGAAACCCACAGCACGGCAGGAGGGTTTCCATGCAGGGTGAGCCCAGGCCAAGGTAGCAGAAGTCAGCGAGGAGGCGAGACAGTGCTCTGGGCCCTGGGGAGCTCCACAGTGTATTGGGCTGACCAAAGCTGGGATTTGGAGAGCAGTTTAGAAGCCAAGCACTCAGATAATCAAAAGCAGAAAAGTAGGCTGTGAAGACCCAGCTCTTTGTTGCATCAGTCTCTCAGTGCGTAGGTGCGAACAACCACGGAGTTTGCTTAAAGGGTGTGTTAGAAACCTATGTTCACATATTCTCCAGGGCGCCCTGTTGTGTGAGTGAGCATGGGTGTCAGTGTCCCGTGTCCCGTGTCCCGTGTCCCCATGTTCCCCTTGTTTTACACCTGTGCCTTTTTCCCTCAGTGCTGGGTTCTGCATTGTGTGGGCCATGTGGTGTTCCTGTTGCAAGACCTGCGTGATGAGGCTGCTCAGTCTCCCTTCTGTGAGACATGCAGACCCTTCCCCCTGCTGGCCTCTGTGCTCGGCCTGTGTGTTTACTCAACTTGCTCTTCTGCAAGCTCCCACGGGGTCTTCTGTGACCCCGCCTCGTTCTTCATGTCATGGCCATGTTCTCAGTGGTCATTGCGCTGCTCGATTTGTCTCGAGCCCATTGTGTCCCTGGTGCTGTGCCTGTCCAGGTTTTCAGGACATAGCCCTCCCTCCTCTTATGTCACTACCCCTCAGGGTAGAAGGAATTCTTTAGGGACCAGCTGTTTGCAGGTGGATAGTGACCAGGGCAGTTTGATGTGCATTTACCTCATGATTAATCTTGTCGGGTGTTGTTGTATTTTTCTTCTTTAGGTTTTTTTTTGTTTTTTGTTTTTTGTTTTTGCAGTACCGGGGATTGAACTCAGGACCCTGCGCTTGCCAGGCAAGCGCTTATTCTACTGAGCTATCTCCCCAGCCCTCTTCTTTAGTTTTTATTTATTTATATATTTATTATTTTCTTCTTCTTTAGTTTTTGAGATAGAGCCTCACAGTGTAGCCCTGAAGGAGAAATACCTGCTCAGGTCCTCCACATGAGGGGTGTTGGGGACTGCATCCTTGGCCTCTTATGTTTTAATTCTTTTTATGTTGGGCATCTGAACAGGCTACAGACTTGTTTGGTGCTTTCTGATTAATGATTTTTCAGATGACCGAAGGCAGTTATGTTCCTTCTTAGGAAATCCATCGTGGAAGGAGGAGCTTTAGCAAGAGCTGCTCTCTGGCTCAGCACCTGCTCCAGCCTATGGGTGCTGTATGCAGTCATTGGGCACCACTGGCCCTGCCACTACCCAAGCCAGTGTCATCCCACCTGGGGACCCGGTGCTTCCTCAGCTGCCTGATCAGTGTGGGTCTTGTATCCCTGCAGCTGTGTGCAAGGCTTCCCTTTTTGAGTCTCACTGGGCAACCCAGACTGACTGCAAACTCTTGGGCTCACTCAGTCCTGCATCAGCCTCCAGGTCCATACACAGCTGATTTAGAAACACTTCCTCAGGAGGTTAGGTCATGCTCTCCTGGAGCAAGCCACGAGGCTGCCCTGACTGTCCAGGCAGGAACCTGGGTGGCTGTCTGTGGAGCTGAGGCCAAGTCTCTCTTCTGTATAGCGCATCTACTACCTTTCCCTGGAGTTCTACATGGGCCGCACCCTGCAGAACACAATGGTGAACCTGGGCCTCCAGAACGCATGTGATGAAGCCATCTATCAGGTAGGGATTTTGTGGGTACTGGGAATGAAGCTCATGGCATTGCGCTTGCCAGGCAGGTGCTTGTGCCACTGAGCTATCTCCCTGGCCCAATGTAACTATCATTCAGCCATGTGAAATTAGAGGATTTCTAAAACCTTTGAATGCCCTGGTGGGTGCATTTGTCTGTTATATGTATTTCAGAAGGTGAGGCAGGAAGGTGATAAGCTAAGCCTAAATAAAACTCATGGCCAACCTGAGCAACATAGCAATAGTTTGGGTTTTTGTTTGTTTGTTTTGGTTTTTTTTTGTGGGACTAGGGTTCAAACTCATGACCTTGCACTTGCCAGGTAGGCACTTGTGCTATGGAGCTATCTCCTGGCCCCTAGCAATACTTTGTATTGAAAAAAAGTAAAACTTCAAACCATTAGATTTATACTGAGGCCCCATGTTATAATCTATTCACTATAAATAGGTTAGTAAAAAATGAATGAATGAATGAATGAATGAATAAATAAATAAATAAATAAATAAGTACGTTAGTAACCTGATGGTGTGAATTTTGGCTAATCAACCATGTCTGATTTTGACTGCTAAATTAACAACTTTGGAATAGCTGAGAACTTTTGTTCTGTACATTGATTTAACATCTAGATTAACACTGGATTTTCAAGGTAAGAAAATGGGCTAAGTGAGCCGGGCGTGGTGGCGCACGCCTATAATCCCAGCACTCGGGAGGCTGAGGCAGGAGAATCAGTGCAAGTTTGAGACCAGCCTGTGCTACAAAAGTGAGCTCAAGGCCAGCCTGAACTGCATAATGAGACCCTGTCTCAAAAAAAAAAAGAGGGCGGGGGGCTAAAACAGGCTCTTGGTTTTACTCTAAGCTCACAAGATTTAAGCATCTTTCAACCTGTTGTCCAGGATGTGCTGCTTAGATGTCACCTTTGTGTCCACAGCTGGGGCTGGACCTGGAGGAGCTGGAGGAGATAGAGGAGGATGCTGGCCTGGGCAACGGAGGCCTGGGACGTCTGGCAGGTGACTGCATGGATGGCTCTGGCGCTGGGGAGGGCACACGGAGGCCCTGCTGTACCATGGAGATTGAGCTGGCTGGTGCTGGGGATGCTGACTTTATTCTAGGGTTCCACAGCTAGGTACAGGCACAAGAGTGAGGGACAGGTGTGGCTGTGGCTTCCCTACAGCTTGCCCAGGGGCTGGTCTGCCAGCACAGCCCTACAGAATGCTGCCCAGTGATATTTCTGCTTTAATCCCTCCTGCTAGCTATCAGGGCAAAGGACATGCAGCCGAGGATGTAGTCAAAGCCATGGCTGGGTCTGTGGCCAAGTGTAGGGACCACAGCAGGTTCTGGCCTGGTTATGCTAATCGCTGGGGATCTGTACGGTATTTGGCAGCCTGTTTCCTCGATTCGATGGCCACCCTGGGTCTGGCGGCATATGGCTATGGGATCCGCTATGAATTTGGGATTTTCAACCAGAAGATCATCAATGGCTGGCAGGTGAGTGACCCTGAGTCTCCTCAGGCGACAGCTGGCAACAGTTTTTCCAAGTGACTCCACCAGGCCAGTCCCAGAGGGGCCCTTGGCAGATAACCCTAGACATGACACATAGTGTGTTCGGGGGTGGACACAGAGGCCCTGATGGGTATAGCATGTCTGAGGGACACACTGGCTTCCTGGGTGTCACACTGGGTACAAGGCATGCTCTTGGACCCAAACCTGGAGCCATTGAGTAGCTAGAGGAGCAGAGATGGCACTTCGCTCCCCAATATGAGGGAGCAGCTTCCAGAATGGCCAGAGATGGGACTCCCAAGGATTGTGGCATTTGAGGAGTCAGCCACAACGTCAAAGAGTCAAACCAAGGCAGGTGAAATACAAAAATGACATGGGGAGGAGGCCCCAGTGTCCATCGCATGGTCAGGGCTGTGCAGGAAGGAAGGCTGGTGTAGTATGGCAGAGCCCCCATGGCCTTTATGGCCTTCTCACTGTTCTGGTGTGGCAGCCATGGCATGTGACTCCTGCTCCCAGTGATGAAAGGCTTCTAATATCATTTGATCACACGTGGCAGGCCTGGGCCTAGAGGCCATGTGGCGCCACGCCAGAGTAGCTGGTCCGGTGAGAAATGACTTGGAAGGGCTGTGTTAATGGGTTTGGTTGGTGACTGTGCCTGCTCACATCTCCATGGGTGACATCTGTGGTGTTTGCAGTGGAGGGGGGTGCATATCTCTGCTGATCTGAGTGCCACAGGTACTATTCTCTGGGGTGGTAGTCGGCTGGTGGGGAGCACTGTGTTCAGCATTCTCTGGCCGCTACAAGCCCCAGGCCCAGTGGTCCCAGCTTCCCAGGGTCCTTTGCTCTGCTGAATATGAGTCCATGGGCATGCACTGGAGCACACGGAGCACATACTCTCAGTTGTACCCCACTGTGGTGTCATTTTCAAAGCAGCAAGCTTCGGTGGTTCTTTTCCTGTGGGTGGGTTTGGTTTTGTAGTAACAGCTCTCCTGAGGTGGAGGTGGGAAGAGTTCTGGGTGCAGCATGGGGTAGGCAGCTTTGTCCTCCTCCACAGCAGCTGTGCACCCAGCATGAGCCCTGCACTGAGCCACACGGCAGTGCCTGGTGGCCGCTGGCTGCTCGCTGCTGAGCCTAATATCCTCCGTGCACGTTGGAGTTGTGGTCCTAAACGTCTGTTTGGATGGTTTTTTTCTGGATTTCATGTGAGGTATTGCCCTCTGGGTACAGAATGTTTTGAGTCTGAGACAACCATCTTGCAAAGTCCCTGAGTTGCTCAGGCTTAGCAGGAACTTATGAACCTCCTGTCTCTGCCTCTGCCTCCTGGGCTCCAAATGTGCATTTTCCAGCCACTGGGCTTGGCTGGCAGAGAGGCTTCACTCGTGAACAGGCCTGTTTTTGGTCCATGCTGGGTGCTGTTGGATCTCAACCCCTCTTGCTGCCCAGGTGGAGGAGGCAGACGACTGGCTGCGCTATGGCAACCCCTGGGAGAAGGCCCGGCCTGAGTACATGCTGCCCGTGCACTTCTATGGCCGTGTGGAGCACACATCCGAGGGCGTGCGGTGGCTGGACACACAGGTATGCAGCCGGGGCCTGAGTTCACCCTCCTCACGCCCCACTGATTGATACACTTGGGAAGACTTCCCTTGTGCAGGAGCTGCTGCACAGAGCCAGTGGCTGCTTCGTGTCACCGGGGGCCATGTGGACAGTGGCTGGCATCCTCACTGTGACAACGCGGCGCTCTATGGTCACTGCCTTGCAGGCACAGAGCTAAGCCCGAGCTGCCTGTGACATGAGCAGCATAACAGGGACTCCGTGTTCCCATGTGAGTCTGAAGTTTGGTGTCAGGATGCAGGCCCTGAAGGAGAGGGACCATCCCTCTGTGGGCGTGCTCGTGGAGCCTGACAAAGCTGCACAGGAGCCAGGAAGAGCCACAGTGCTAGTGCTGGTGCTCGTGTCCTGACCCAGTCCCGGGGTCAGAGCTGATGGTGGAGGCCAGGTCCTGGGGGCCATTTGTGCCTTGTCCTAAGTGGAGCTTGCCCTATAGCAATGGGGAGCACAGGGTAGCCAGGCTGCCCTTAGTGAGACAACACCTGGTGTGAGTGGGTGGTGGGGACCCTGCTGACTGTGCCCCTATTTATGTCCCTATGGCCAGGTGGTGCTCGCCATGCCCTACGATACCCCAGTGCCCGGCTATAAGAACAATACCGTCAACACCATGAGGCTCTGGTCTGCCAAGGCACCTAACGACTTCAAGCTGCAGGACTGTACGTGTGGCCATGCCTACTCCTGTCTGGAGCCCCTACACGCTCTCGCCCGCCACTCCCACCCCGCCCCTCTGCAGAGCCTCCCAGCTCTGGGCTGTGATGCCAAGCTGCTACCTAAGCCCCCCTGCTGCCCTCCAGTGGGTAGGATGGGTGGTAATGCAGCATGGTGGCCCCCAGGTCCCCTGGGAAGAGCAAGGGGCTGGGTCTCTACTACATCGATGGCTCAGCCCAGGCTCTAAGGACCTGCAGGCTCACTGCCTTCTCTTCTCCATCTCCACAGTCAATGTGGGGGACTACATCCAAGCTGTACTGGACCGGAACCTGGCAGAGAACATCTCCAGGGTGCTGTACCCCAATGACAATGTGAGTAGTGACCTTGCAGGTCAGGTCGCTGGCCTGATCTGGAGGAACTGCAGGTTACAGCTAGGCTGACCCCCACCCTCTGGCTGGGAGAGGAGACTTGGTGGCCTGGGTCCTCTTCTCTGAGTGCAGGCCAGCGGCTACTCCAGAGGGAGTTCATTTGCCCCTTCCCCTGCCTCAGCCTGGCTTCACTGACCCCTGAGTCTTTGAGGAAGAAGTGTGGGTGGGAGCCCCAGTTCCCGGCCAGGCTGGGCCACTCCTTGGAGTCCTGTGAGGCTACCACCATCCCCTACTGCTGGGGAGATCTCAGCACACCTCGAGTGCTAGATGGTGGCCACAAGGAGACTCTACTGCCATCTTTGCCTAGTGGCCGTAGTATCTGGTGGCTCTTTATTGTCGTACAAAGGGCCTTGGTGGGCATAGCCCAAGCACTTGGTTCACACATCAGGGCCCCAAGTTCTGTCCTTGGCACCAGAGAACACCTTGCCTTGAAGCTGTCCTGGTGGTGGCTCTGTGTTTTCAGAAGTATGAGTCCTACTCTGTCCCTGTAACCTGTCACCGTAACCTGTGTGACATCAAAAGCACTGGTGCTGACAGCTCCAGCACCAGGCACCCTCGTCTGTGGGTGCAGGGGTCACTGCTGTCTCCACATGGGTCTAGTGTCCTATTTGAGGGTCCGGGCAATCTCCTGTTCCATCAGAAGGTGACATTGGGTGCTGGTAGTATCAGGCAGCTGGGTGAAACAGCTTACTACCTCAGCTTGTAACCCTGAGTAACAGCTGACCATGGCCTCCTGTGGGAGTGGGGTGGCCTGGGATCAGGCACATGGGCCGCAGGGCCCCTCTGTGCCCCTCCATGGGCCCAGTGCCGCAGTAGCCCTGTGTCTGCAGTTCTTTGAGGGGAAGGAGCTGCGGCTGAAGCAGGAGTACTTTGTAGTGGCCGCCACGCTGCAGGACATCATCCGCCGCTTTAAGTCCTCCAAATTCGGCTGCCGTGATCCTGTGAGGACCAGCTTTGAGACCTTCCCTGACAAGGTTTGTGGGTTGAGGGGATGGGATTCCCTCCGGCACTTCACCTGTCCTGGAGGGACTGGCATTGAGTGACAGGGACCCCTCGCTTCCGGATCTGTCTCATTTGATCCATGCGCCAAGCTCAGGGCTATGGACGTCAGGCAGGTAGGAAAGGCCGGACCTCCCAAGGTGAGGCTGAGTGCACTTCCTTCCCATAAAGCTTCCACAACATAGGAGAGGGGACATTCTGCAGAGGCAGCCCCGGTCCAATAGCTCCTCACACACCTGTCCAGACACAGCTGGCCACAGAGCCAACACTGCCTTCTGGTTCCCTTCTGGAGCCTCAGGCTCCCAGCCCGTTCTCAGCCGGGGCTTGGGTGCCCACAAGGGCAAGGCCACTGAGCAGCCCCATGTGTCCTGCAGGTGGCCATCCAGCTGAACGACACCCACCCAGCCCTCTCCATCCCTGAGCTCATGCGGATCCTGGTGGACGTGGAGAAGGTGGACTGGGACAAGGTGAGCAAAGTGGGGAGAGAGGTCGTGCTCCTGGGATCAGGACAGGGGTCTGTGCTCTGTGGAGTCTAAGCCAGCCTGTGAATGGCTGAGTCCTGGGAAGGGATCCTCTCTCCCAGCCTTGGGAGATCTGGTGATATCAACTCTGTCGGCCCTGAGAACGCCAGGCTGAGGGGCAGATTCCAGCAGAGGGACAGACATTCTGCAGGGCAGGGATGTGGAACAAGAAGAATGCAGGGGTGAAAGGGGACAAGGATTAGATTCTGGTACTTTCTAGTGCTTTTGGGTATGTTTTCTCATCTTGAAGTTTACTGAAGAAATACAAAAGTATTAAATTTAAAGAAATAGTTTTGTGATTTTTTTTCTTAGATCTCAATTTACTTTGGTCCTAGATGCATACATACATATATATATATATATATATATATATATATATATATATATATTTTGTACTGGGAATTTGTACTCAGGAATTTATACTGCAAATTTTTTTAACTTTGTTTATTTATGTAAATATATATATATATATATATATATGTTATGGCCAGCTCAGCCTGCTCTGGGGGTAGGGCTGGCACAGCACGTGGTGCCAGGGATCAAACCACGGTCCCTGCGGTTGCCTAAGCTTGCCTAAGCAGGCACTTTAGGCCGCTGAGCTATCTTGCCGGCCCTATACTGCGAATTTGTACCCAGGACCTCAGACTTGCCAGGCAGGCACTGAATCACTGAGCTCTCTCCTTGGCTCTGTCCTAGGTTAAGTGTGTTGGGATTTTTAGGTTTAAGTCAGCCTATATAAAACCATAAATCATTATGCCTCTGTACTAGAAGTAGAATCTAGGACTCTTATGTTGAACTATATCCCTGCCCTATTTTTTTTTTTTTTTTTTAACTTATGAAGCAGAGGCTTGCTAAGTTGAGTAGGCTGGGGTACAATTTTTAATCCTTCTGCCTCAGCCTCCTGAGTAGTTTTATGGGTAGGTGCCACCCAGGCTGACCACAAAGCAGTTTTTTATTTCACCTTGTGGAGACCAGAGTTCCTCTCCAGTCTTGAGCTGTATGTGGCCCTGTTGTAGATACTCTGCCCTGGCCAGCAGGCCGTTTGATGGAAATCGGTGGGTGACTGTTCAGAGGTCTGTTAATCTGTGTAAAAACTGTTTATAAGGAGGAACATGGCAGGCGATCTAAGGCACAGGTTGATTTTGGCCTCACAGGTGTAGGTCAGTGGACAGGGCATGGTCTGAGTGTCACTGGGTCAACATGCTTCTCTCCAACGGCCAGGCCTGGGAGATCACCAAGAAGACCTGTGCGTACACCAACCACACAGTGCTGCCCGAGGCCTTGGAGCGCTGGCCGGTGTCGCTGTTTGAGAAGCTGCTGCCGCGGCACCTAGACATCATCTACGCCATCAACCAGAGGCATCTGGATGTGAGCACCAGCCTGGCGGGTGGGCGTGGGTCCCACCAGGTGGTACCCCAGCAGCTGGCAGAGCGGGCTTTGGCTGCCCTGCCCCCGACCTTGCGCTCACCCCTGAGCGGGCTCTAGGTCTCCATTCTCACTCAGCAGCCCCACCTGTTCTTCATCGTAGGGTGCGGGATCCTGGAGTGGCTGCCTGTCGGGGGTGTGGGTGTGCGCGCACGCGCGCATGTGCATGTGCTTGTGTGATCCCACTGCAAGTGGGGTGGGGCCCCTGCATCCTCTGTAAACTGGACGGATCATTCCTGCCTGCTGAGCCCCAGCACCAGGGCTCAAGTCGAGGCCTGGAGCAGGACTCCCTCCCATGGACATGGCCGCTGTCCAGATCCTGGGGGCTCTGGATCGCTGTGGATCTCACCTCACTGCACTCCTTCTGTGGGCTCCAGCACGTGGCTGCCCTATTTCCCGGGGATGTGGACCGCCTGAGAAGGATGTCTGTGATCGAGGAGGGTGACTGCAAGCGGATCAACATGGCCCATCTGTGTGTCATCGGCTCGCATGCAGTGAACGGCGTGGCACGCATCCACTCAGAGATCGTGAAGCATTCTGTGTACGTGAGGTGCCACTTGCCCCCTGCTTATGGCTGCCGTGGAAGGCAGGCCCCGCGTGCACACTTGAGCAGGTGGTGATGGGAAAAGCTGGTACCCCGGCTTCTCTGGATGCCTGCCACTGTCTGCAGAGCCCATACCTCTGATCTACCTGTTGCTGTCTGGATGCCTTGGAGCCTACCTGGGGCCAGGGCTGGGCAGGCAGCAGTCAGGCTGATGGGGACTAAGATTTGTTCCTCACTCCTTTCTCAGCTAGCAAGACTGCTAAAGGCCTCAGCCCAATGATTACCCATGGATAGCTGTGTGCCACCCACTGGGCCCAGGCTGTGTGGTCCCCACTGCAGTCTTGGGAGTTGAATTATTCCCTACCTCACAGCTGAGGAAGCAGCTCAGGTGTGGAATTCCCACTGTTGTGGCCTGGCTGTGTCCCTGTTGACCTGAGACAGCTATATTCTCACACAGGGACAAGCTGGGTTAGCACCAGACCTTGCAGCCAAGTGTGCAGTGTGTACAGGGCCCAGGGGTTGTCCTGGGAAGGCCCTATGTTCTCTGGTTTGCCTGGCTCTGAGCATGGCGTTCCTGACAATTTCTGTCTTCTTGTAGCTTCAAGGATTTCTACGAGCTGGAGCCAGAGAAGTTCCAGAACAAGACCAACGGCATCACCCCTCGCCGGTGGCTGCTGCTGTGTAATCCAGGGCTGGCAGACATCCTTGTGGAGGTGCATGGCCGGGCTGGGTCCTGGGACAAGGAGGCCAGGCCTTTGTGTGCCCTGCAGTGAGCCTCAGTACAGCTCAGAGCCACCAGGCTGGTGAAGAGGGACTTGGCCATGCTGGGAGAGTCTTGGGGCAGCGCAGGGGCCTAAGTGCTACACGGAGGCCAGGCCAGCATAGGGCAGGAGGGCCAGGTGCATCTCTGGGGCAGCCTGCATAAAGTGAGGCTGGTGGCTGCAGCAAGAGGGTTCCAGAGGAGGTGCCAGCTTGGGGATGTGGATGGACTGATGGGAGAGCCCCCAGGTCAGGCTGGGAGCTGGGAGCAGAACTGAGGAAGTGGGGATTCTGTGAGAGCTGCTGACATGAGGGACTCAGAGCCCCGACCCCCTGTGGGAGCCATGTGGGAGGGTGTGTGGGCCCCTGCAGCAGAGGCCCGGGTGCAGATGGAAGCGGCTGCAGCGAGCAGAGTGCCTTCCTTCTGCAGAGGATCGGGGAGGGCTTCGTGACGGATCTCAGCCAGCTGCGGAAGTTGCTGCCACTGGTCAACGATGAGGCCTTCATCCGGAATGTGGCCCAGGTCAAACAGGTGAGCTGTGTGGCACTGGGGATGGACTCAGGAAGGCTCTCCAGAAGGGCACCTGGCTCTTCCTCAGGCTGCAGGGAGGACAGCTGCATGATTCCAGCTCTGTTCTGGGAACAGCCAAGAGACCGACCCAGGGCTCAGTCCTAAGAGACGTGGGCGGGCTCAGGGGTTGCACAGCATGGCCACAGGGGGCTGTCTTAGCTCTAGGGTTGCACTACAGCTTGGTCTCAGTTGTGGGGTTTGCACTGGTCCTCTCTTCCTTACCTCCTCACCTTTCTCCTCCTGAGGCTCATCCCTCCCACCCCAGCCCCCTTGTTCTGCCTGGCTCCAGGTCCTTCTACTACCTTGTCCAATACCCTTGTCCCCTTCCCCTGGCCCCTGAATCTGCTGTCCCTGGGGTTGCTGAGCACTGTGTCTCCAGGGCAGGTGGGCTCTGGGACACCCAGGGATATCAGAACTCACAAGACAGTTATGAACAGCCTGGCTGTCATCCACACTCCTCAGGAAAATAAGCTAAAGTTCGCTGCCCTCCTGGAGAAGGAGTACAAGGTGAAGATCAACCCCTTCTCCATGTTCGACGTGCACGTGAAGCGCATCCACGAGTACAAGCGGCAGCTGCTCAACTGCCTGCACATCATCACCCTGTACAACCGTGAGTCCTCCAGACCCGCTGCGCGTGCCAGGCCACGCTCAGCACACTTCCCAAGCGGCGGCTTCCATCCTGTGTGTGAGCGGGTCTGAATGTTCACATCTGAGGCTGAGGGCCGCCGGGACTGCAAAGCTGGGTTTTCTGTTCATTGTGGTTTTGCTGTTGATGCTGGTCGTTTGCCATGTTGGGGAAGATAAGACCGCCCCCTCTAAAAGTAAGTGTGAGAGCTGGGCATGGTGACACACACGTATAGTCCTATCACTCTGGAGGCTGAGTTCAAGACCAACCTGGACAACATAGCAAGACCCTATCTCAAAGAAAAGAGCAAGGGCCGGCCAAAGCCTGCAGGCATGTGCAGGGGCCTGGAGATTTGATCCCCAGGCCTGCCATGCCAGCCCCACCCTGGAGCATGCCAAAACTGCAATTGAGACTGGGCGTGATGGCATGCACCTGAAATCTCAGCCCTTGGGAGGCTGGAAAGAGGCAGATCACGAGTCCATTCTGGTAGTGAGACCCTAAACACCCTGTAGACCCTTCCTAAAATAAAAAAAAAACAGAACAGCAAAAAGCTCTTGTGAACATTTGCTTGAGGAATTAGCAAAATCCTAGGGAGCAACTAGGTTTCTAGAGCTCTGTGAGGTATTAAGGTCCACTGGAGTGGAGGTGCCCAGAACACTTCAGGTCTCACCAGCACCCTAATCCTAAGCCTCCTGCTCAGAAGCAGCCCAGGCCCAAGACAGGTATGAGGTGTAGAGCACACCCAGCCTGGCTTCTGCTGCTGGTGGCTCATGGTAACCTTCATCTTGTCATCTTCTTGTTTTCCCTTGAAAACCCTATGAGTCCCCTATGAGTAACAGGGAGGGGTGCAGATTGCTCTCCTTCCTGTGCCAGCCTCCCTGCGATTCCCTGTAGCTCCTCAGTGCTGCTGGGGTTGCGCTACAGCTTGGTCTCAGTTGTGGGGTCACCTTTCTCCTCCTGAGGCTCATCCCTCACACCCCATCCCCCTTGTTCTGCTCAGCTCCACATCCTTCTGCCACGTCCAGTGCCCTTGTCCCCTTCTCCTTGATGCCCACCCTGGGCCTTGAATCTGCTGTCCCTGGGGGTTGCTAAACGCTGTATCTCTAAGGCAAGTGGGCCCTGGGACACCCAGGGATCTGGCAGGCGTGTTCCTCCTGCCTCATCCTCCCCGTTACCAAAAGTGTGATGTGTGCTTCCATGGAGGGTGAATGTGTGTGTGTGTGTGTGTGTGTGTGTGTGTGTGCACGCACACGCACATGCTCACGTGGGGCCTGTACACGTGTGCATGTGACCTTGTGTGCAATGTGTACTTGGGTGTGGGGTGTGCACACATGCACCTGTGTGTATGTGATGCATACCTATAGGGGTACATGTACCCATGTGTCTGTGACCTGTGGCTTTTGTGGACAGCATGCCTGTGTGTTCTTTAATTCCCCACTGTCTGAGCACAGGAGCAGCCTCTGCACCCTTCCTATCTCCATGGCTTCCTCTCCAGTGTGTTGTGGGTCCTTGTTCCCCCGTCCTGAGTGCTGGAACCACCTTGGTCATTCATTTCTGGGTATATTGGTAGCTTACTGTAGTTGTGCCTTGCTTAAAGTATTGACCACAGCCACTTCTGACTATCTGCTGTACCTTTTCAAGAAGGTTTTTTGAGCCACACACAGGTTTTATCCTCTCTACTAGGGATGGAACCCAGAGCCTCACATGTGCCAGGCAGGTGCTATGCCTAGTGGCATCCCACCCTGAGGCATGTCTAGGAGGCACATCAGGTCTCCTGCACATGCTTCCTGGAGCCTTACCTAGAGGGCCTGCACTTCAGGCCCATGGTCTGTGTGGTCCTCAAGATGTGAGCTTTGCCCAGAGGCCAGCTCTGCCCTCTGTCGAGTGGCCATGAATGCTGAGCGCTGCTGCATCATTGAGTGGACTCCCTCCGTGGATGGACAGAGCCACGCCTCCTCTGTGCCCCCACCCCTCAGGCTCTCTTGAGCCCCTGACCCCTGCTGGCTCCTCCTGCCCTCCCAGCTCCCAAGGTTTTGTCACTGCCCAGGACTGTCCCTTGGGACACCAGTGCCCCGAGACCCTGGGTCCCACCCACCAACCCCGGTGACCTGGCAGAATTACTAAAGGCCTTAGAGTTCCACATATTACCTGTTTCCTGTTTGAGTAGACATATCATCTGAGGTTTTTATTTTTTTAAAGAGATGGGGTCTTGCTATGTTGCCCAGGCTGGCCTCAAACATTTGGGCTCAAGCAGTTCTGCCTCAGCCTCCCAGGTAGTAGGGACAGGTGGGGGCAGGATCCCAGTGTCCCTTAAAGATCACACCCCAGTGACCTCCCTTCCCTTCCTCCTCTGAGTCTCTCCTGAAGCTCCCTCCACACACCCACACCCCATAAGGACTGAGAGCACAGGGCTTTGGGGGGTCATTTTAGGCCAGCACACTGTGTCACCTGGGTCAGTCAGAGTCTCGGGCTCCTGAGGCTGATGGTGTCACATTGAAGGTGCCACAGCCTTGCAAGGTCTGTGCTCTTTTTCTGCCTCAGACCCCACCCAGGTGTTCACAGCACATTTTTAATACGTGAGTCCTTGTCATATACCCGGGCCTCCGGAAGCAGTAGCCAGGAGAGGTGGCCCCGGGCCAGGCCTCTTGTGGATGCTGGTTTGGCTTCCCCTGTCTTTGGCAAGAGCATAGTTGCTCCAGATGCCTAGCAGGCTGCTGTGGCCTGGGGGACTCCGTTCACCACCCCAAACAGAAGCCCAGGTGTGGGGCCCCAGCCACAGGCCGCTGCCACCATCCTGATCCCCAAGGCCCTCTGGGTCCCTCATCAGTTTAGCTTACATAAGGTCATCCCTCTGCTTTACATGAATCTCTTCTGTTTCACCTGCAGGAATAAAGAAAAACCCAGCTAAGGCCTTCGTGCCCAGGACGGTGATGATCGGGGGCAAGGTGAGGTGACTTCCTCGCTCCTCCTTTTGGCCCTGAGCCCAGGGTGAGCCCAGGTGCACTCCATGGGTGCTACCTGCTTGGACACCACAGTCCTGTGTGGACTTGGCTCCCAGGAGGGTGCCGTGCATGTCCTGCTCAGTCAGTGGCCTGGCCTTGGTCAGCACGTGGGGTCTGGACGTGGCTGAGGAAGCAGCCTCTGGTCTACAGATCACCTAGTGCAGCCATAGTGAACCTAGGGTCTGCATGCTGCATCTCGCTGTATCATGTCCATTGCAAGCTAGTGTAAAAGAGTCACCATCACTGGCCTCATATATGCTGGTCCCTGCCTATCTGACCTCTGCCTACCCACCAACTACGTTTTTGAAGCACATCTTGAATGTCATGTACTTTCTTAGTGTCAGGGTGTGTAAAGTCTGTATAAAAAGTTTTAAAATACTAGAGACAAATTTAAGCTAAAGAAGTGGGAAGAGCCGGGCGTGGTGGCGCATGCCTGTAATCCCAGCAATCGGGAGGCTGAGGCAGGAGGATTGGTGCGAGTTCGAGACCAGCCTGGGCTACAAAAGTGAGCTCAGGACCAGCCTCAGCTGCATAGTGAGACCCTGTCTCAAAAAAGACAAAAAAAAAAAATAAGTGGGAAGAGCTGTAGAAGCCATTAGTCCATGCAGACTCCTGCCCAGCGGTGGGCAGGTGGGTTCCAGGCTGAGCATCTTCCACCACTGTCGGTGACCACCCCTCCAGAACCAAGGCTCCTCATCCAGCACCACACGGCCTCGTGGCCGTCACACCCCAAGCAGGGACACAATTGGTCCTGTGGAGTGCAGTGGCTGTCTGTCCAAGGGCCACACCCATACTGGTCTCACGGAAGCTACAAGTACTAGTGGTTTTTCTTTCAGATGAGGTCTTGCTGTACTGCCAGGCTGGCTTTAAAATCCTGGGCTCCAACACCAAGGGATCCTTCTGCCTCAGCCTCCCCAGTTACATTTTTCCTTCGAGTGCTAGAGCTCACATGCTAGAGGCAAAGGCTCTGCCACTTGCCACAGCCTGGTCCCACTAGTATCTTCAACTTGGAATTGGCATGCCGAGGTCCCTCCCTTTCCCTAGCCATGTCTCTTAGTTCTCCTTATTGATAGACTTTCCTCTCTTTTGGTCCTTTTCAGTGTACTTGTAGAAATTGGGTCATTTGCCACTGTCCTAAGGGTGTCCCTAAGTATATTCCAATGAGTTCTTGTTTCCTGTAAAGCAATGATTTCTTATGTGGTAATTTCTGAAACACTGCTAACGGTTAGTGTCTTTAGAGCCTGGCGGATCCCATGCTGAGGCAGCATGGCTGGGACCCAAGCCTTCTGGCCCGTGAGCCACACTCACTGCTGCTGACCTGCACAAGTCGGACCATGGTCACCCTCCTGGTAGTGACCCACACGCCCCGTTGGCCCTGGGCAGAGTGTCTTACGTGAAAGCCCTCGACTGCTTCTCTCTGCAGGCAGCTCCTGGCTACCACATGGCCAAGATGATCATCAAGCTAGTCACATCCATCGGCAGTGTCGTCAATCATGATCCAGTTGTGGGAGACAGGCTCCGAGTGATCTTCCTGGAGAACTACCGGGTGTCCCTGGCTGAGAAAGGTAGGTGGAGGCCTGTGCCTTTCCTGCCAGGGTGGACAGGGTGGGTAGGAAAGTCAGCGTTGTACATGGGGCCAGGCTCCTCTTGGGCTGTGGGGAGGGTCCCAGGAAAGTTTCAGAATCAAAACGCTGAGTCACTTGGGTGGCTTCTTGGAGTCACTATCATGGCTTCCTTGTCGCAGTTGGCCTAGCCAAGGAGGGGAACCCTACAAAGGCAGTGGCCACCCAAGGGCTGGCTGGGTAGGAGCATTCACCAAGGGACCGGGAGGAGAGAACAGCACGGAGGAGAAGGTGAGGCCAGACTGACCTGCCTCCTGCCCACAGTGATCCCAGCCGCTGACCTGTCGCAGCAGATCTCCACTGCGGGCACTGAGGCCTCGGGCACCGGCAACATGAAGTTCATGCTCAACGGGGCGCTCACCATCGGCACCATGGATGGGGCCAATGTGGAGATGGCTGAGGAGGCAGGCCCTGAGAACCTCTTCATCTTTGGCCTGCGGGTGGAGGAAGTCGAGGCCCTGGACCGAAAAGGGTATGTGTCCCTTCTGTGCACCAGGGCACGTGGCAGCACTGGGGGAGGGGCTGAGCTGAGGTGCATCAGTGCCCATCCAAAGCCTGGGCCATTGGCGTGACCTCTGCAAGTGGAATGCAGCTGTCTCCCAGCCACCACTCAGGCACTCCTCAACCTGTGTCTGTGGCAGAGTCCTGGGTCCCACTTGCAGGCAGCTAGCTCTTCCTGGGCAGGCTCTGGCTGTGGGTCTCTGCTGGGGTGCAGGTGCTGAGCGGCCCGTCTCCCCACAGGTACAATGCCAGAGAGTACTACGAGCGCCTGCCTGAGCTAAGGCAGGCCGTGGACCAGATCAGCAGTGGCTTCTTTTCCCCCAAAGACCCAGAGTGCTTCAAGGATGTAGTCAACATGCTGATGTACCATGACAGGTGGGGTCCCTCCCTACAGCCTACACATGGACCCCCATCCTGGGACAGATCTGGGCCACCTGGTGGGTTGGGAGGGAAAGCCCCTCCACCCCAGCCCACAAAACCTTGGAACCAGTGGCAAGGGCCAAACCATGTGGAATGAGATAGGTAGGTCAGCGTGGAGCCCATGAGGCTGCCATGTTCTCAGGAGGCCAGGAAAGGGAGCTCAGGGAGCAGGCAGGACAGCAGGAACTGGCCAGGCAGCAGAACAGATGCTCTGGGTTAAAGGGGAATTAACAGGAATTAACTGTAGTTAACACGTGGTCAGACTAGTTTGTCTCCAGCTACACAACTGGCTGGCCACACCACCCATCTCCCTGGGGATCAGAACTACTCTGGACAAGGGTGAGTTCACT
>PVJA010035728.1:0-21630 GCA_004027025.1 Myocastor coypus | reverse complement strand
TGATGGCTCTCAAGACACACATAGACAGACTCGTAGCCAAATGCCATAAATCCCTGTGGAGTTACTTTGGCGAAAGAAAGTACAGAAGGTGAACAATGCCTTATTACATTATACATAGTATGGGACCAATCTGTAGTAGTGACATTTATAATGATATTAATGTTAACAAGTACAGCGTTCCTCCCAGGACACAAATTTATTCTGTATCTCATACTCAGTGGTGTTTCACGTGAGGTATGTTAACATTAGTAATTGTGACTGTTAGGTACAGATTGAAACTATTTAACATGATTATTAATTACCTCATACTGGCTTTACATGAATGTTATCACAAATATCTGAGAGCATAAGAGAAAGGCAGATGTCATACTCTGAAGGAAAATATTTATCATCATAGCCCATTCCAGTTATACATTTTGGAACACCTATACATTTTGAACACATGAATATATTTAATACACCATAAGATTAGCAACAATCAATGGTTATAACAATATGAAAGCTTTTATTTCTTAATTAAGCTTTGTACCAGAGCACCTTTAAACTGGAAATTGTTATTCTTTTATTTTTAGAAAACTTAGCCCTGGTGATTATAACCAATATAAACATATGACATAATGTATTTTAGCAACATTTATTGAGGTATCTCCTGTAAGGCCCCAGGGATCATTGTGTCCTCCTATTAGTGAACAAGGACTGAAATATTTCCAAGCAGCTTATTCCTTATTCATCAATTATTGTCCTGTCCAGTAGTTTCCTCCCAGCCTTAGGGATATTTATTTAATTACCTTAGCAATTTTAATGATTTATGAGAAGGAGATCATAAGATTTAATGCATGATTTTTAGAATATGACACTCAAGTCATGATACATAAACAATAATTATGTTTACTCACATTTATATAACCAATATTAACATCATTTTGGCCAGCTGGGAATGTGGGAGGAAGCATACATTTAATTTTGATGACATTTATCTATGAACTAAATTAAATTACAAAGTCTTCAAAAAACCAAAGATTTTTTTAGCTCAAGTACAATAGCTCTATATAAATTAGACTTAGACAAACACAAATAAGTGCACGTACAATTGCTCATAAAATCAATGTGCACACACATATATTTTAGTAAAATTAAATTATCATAAGTCTTGCTATTTTGGAAGTTTGTAATTATAATTAAACTAGTAAGAATTTTTTGTAGGTCAATTACAGAGGTTTGTTATGAGAAGAATTTAGAAGGAATGAAAGACTTATCTACAGATAATATATATTTTTGTATTTTATTCTGTCTTAAGAATATTAATAAATTCTGTGTTTCTTTCATGTAACTTCAACCTCATTCAATGTCACACATTTCTTCACATACTAAGACCTTTTCTTTTAATAGTGCTCTCTATGTAAGACTTTGTATGATTTTTGTTAAAATTGTGACTTATACAGATTCCCTTTCATGGTACCTTTGATTGTGCTCCACCCCTTCTGCCTGGGTTGCTGTGAATTGCCTAGTTTCCACCCAGCACCTGGTGCTGAATCAATTTGTGATGTGAAAACACTGACACTCTGTGCTTTCAATTAAAGGGAACTGATGTACCTTACAATTGTTACAAAAAATATATATAAGCACTGCTGACCATTATCTATGGCTGCCAATAGATGTCTAGGCTAATGCACACAGACTATATTCCCTGCTGCAGCTGATATAACACAAAACAGACATTTGGGATCCTCCCACCTTTCTTATCCTGGCCAGGATGCTTGATGGAGCTTTTTATGTCCCACCTCCTGGTGATAACTTTTGTCCTTTGACCCTATATCTCCCCAACCTGGGCTGTCTGTAAGAAGTGGTTAGAGGAGGGGAAAGCAGTAATTTTCCTCATCAAACGACCCTACAAAAAGGCTGTAGAGGGCTAAATGGATTTGTATGGGTTTGTTTTTTTCTTTAGATTACTCTAAAATGTCATCCTACTTTCTTCCAGTTGCATAAATTTACAGTTCCTTTTTCTGGAAATAAAGGAGTTTTCTTTTATAGGAATGTGAGAAACTTTGTCAATTTTGAAATATGTGCATTTGAAACTTTTACTTTTGAATACAACAAGAACATATATATATCCCATGTTTTACACTTGATGGAATCAATACACCTGTTTTTGCTCATATACCCCAAGGCATCTCCTGACCTGAAACGATGAGTTTCCTCTTAGTATGATAACTGTTCAAGTGCCAAAAATCCACGTGCAACACAGCTCTTCAAACTCTGGAAGGAGGACACTGGGGAATGAAGAGGACAGGAATCAATATACAATAGCTGAGGTCACGTGTAGATCCTTCTCCTGATGGGACAAACCAATTGCATGGCATCCATGGTGTGTTCATTTATGGAATCAGCATATTAATAAATTCATGGAGAGTTCAAGAGCAGTATAGGATCTGGGACAGGAAGAATAGCTAAATTTCAGCACAACACTTTGGTTTGGTGGTTTCACTGGGAACAAGAGGAAATCGTTTATATTATCTCACGTGAAATTCAAGTCATTATGTGCATCAGCACCCTTAGCTATGTCCACTTTTCATTAATAAATATAGCCTGACAAATTATGAGGAGCTGTGGTCTTGCCCTAGATACCTGACATACAGACAAATCCACCCCTAACATTTTCCTGTTTTTGATATTCATTGTGTTATATTTGTTCTTGTACATTTGACAATTTAAGAAGGATATGCCTTCATTAGCTTACATTTTCATCATAGTTGTGTGGTGTTCTGGTAGTCTCACTTGGGAAATGTTCTACTATAATTACTATAAAAGTGTTAATTTTCTCCTTTTCTGTCTTCTGGTTTATCTCCTACTGTTATGTAGTAATATTGGGTGGTCTTGTACTCTTTTCTTGGTCTTGTTATGGTTTATAACTAGTTGTCCCCCCAAAGACTCATGCAGTCATGGGACAGGGAGTTCTATAGATTGAGACTTGGCTCATGAGTCACTGGGATTATGTGTTTTAGTACTGATGAGATTATCGATCTGAGTACTGCTGGGAATTATAGGTTTGACCTGAGGGTGATAAACTAAGGCAAAGAGCCTGATGTAACTTAAAGAAAGACAGAGAGACAGACTAGCGCTGTTGCTCTGCTGCACTATTTGTTTGGCAGCCTCTGTCACCATTTTGTTGCTGTTCCACTGCCATGAACTGGATGCTCTCTGCTCTGTGCCACTTAGCCTTGGGCCAGCTGAATATGGACTGAAACCTCCACAAACTGTGAGCTAAATAAACCTTTCTTTCCTTCGTTTTGAGTGTCAGATATTTGTCCCAGACAGCTTTCTTTGAGTACTCTGTCCTAATTTACCGTGTTGTCTTTAATTTGAACAACCTATTTTCACATTTGTTGTTTCTAAGATTGATTAATTATATACAAATTTTTATTTTATATCTTTCTGTCTGACACAGTTTTATGGATTCTATTTCTTTGGTGAATTTGTCATTCATACTTTCAACCATTTTGAGCAGTTTTCATTTTTATGTATTTTCCCCAAATTCACATTGAATAATTTGAGTCCTAATTGCATGAAATTTTGATTCATTTCCTCTTTGAAACAGTCCAATTTCTTAATTCTTTATTTAATCTTTTTATAGAACTTGAGTACCTTGTATATGATTTCCTCTCCATTTGTGACCCCTTCATGTGACTTGAGAGATTTGCCACACTTTGGATATTTCTGTTGCCTTGCTTTCCCATAATACTATATGTACGTATATCTGGTATTTTTAGTTTTGTGTTTTAATCTCCATTTTTGGTACTGTGCATTGGTATCTAATGGCATTAGTAGAGCATGCAGATTATAAGATGTTTGATAAAATGTGTCCACACTGTGGTGTATTTTCAAACTTATCTTTTCAGATATATCATTTACACCTTTAGTTACTTAACCAATTTGAAGTATTTCCCTAAGTTTTACAAAAAGAATTATGATTATAACAGTGTCAGGAAATCAGCTTAAAAGTCTCTTTTATTTGAGAAACCTAACATTTACACCTTACCCTTTGGTCTATCCTCTATTCAGACTATAATCAATTATTTTTTCAGTTTTACAATAAAGTAGGATATGTACAGAGAAGAGTCTGAAAGATGAGTGAAAGAGCAGCATAAGACAGTAAAGGGGGAGGTTTTTAGAGGTGATAATGACAGATGAAGAAGGAAATGAAAATTTAACTGTAGCCAGACTGTTTCAGTCCTTTTAGTTGGATTAAAGGGTTAGCTATGACAATTTTCATAACATATTCATGGGTTCAACAATGAGATATAAGAAAACTAATGTTCACTTTGTGGTTGAAGAAAGCTTTGTGGCTATTGATAGGTTCACATATCTGTAACATGAGAAAGCTATACAATGGGACATGGCTACATAAGAAATGCAACAACCAAAGGATTACGATCAGTTGGAGCATGAGTTAATATGGGAGAAAATAGGAGTGACTGTGAGAGGGAAAAAATGGCAAATAGAGTACTTTGGAAAAAACATTATTATACTGTCATTCCTTAAGGAACATCTCATTCAGCCAGTTCCCTCCCAGTCCTAATTTGACCCAGAGTTCAGGACCAGTGTGTGAATGAGTGACCTGGTGTGTGTCAGGCCTTCTTTAAAATGAGATCCCAGGCCCAAAGTGTCTGGTGTATAACCTTGCAACAGAATTCCCTTCAGAGAGGATAGAGGCAAGACCCATCCAGCTGATGCAGGAGCAGAACATCTTGCCAGAGTGGCACAGAAGGTTCGTCTTCAAGAGCTTCAGCAAGAACAGGATTACAGTACCTAGACCCAAGTCTCATCCACCTGGATGAGTTTGAACTTGGTACATATGGGCCTGGTGCTAAGGAAAGAGTTCTACCAAAGCTTTACATCAAAAGGCAGAAGACAGACCTACCCAGATGACAAAAAGAAAGAGCAAAATGCACTCTCAGGCCCTGAACCTCCCAGAACAAACAGAGGAGACAATGGCATAGAAGAAACTGAAAATCCCACATCTGAAATCTCTGAGATAATAGCGTCAGAAGTAAAGAAACAAAAGCAGAATGGTATAGGGTATAGTGGTAATAAGATCAGAAATAATTTCTCAAGTAAAAAAAAAAGAAGAAAAAGATAGCTATAATGAAAAAAAGTACTAAGTGCGCCTAAAGAAGACACTGGTAAAAATAGAGAACAGAAAAATGATAAAATCCATAAATGACCAATTTAGGAAAGAAATGGAATATATGAAGCAGATTCAAAATGCCTTACTTGAGCCGGGCGTGGTGGCGCACACCTGTAATCCCGGCACTCGGGAGGCTGAGACAGGAGGATCGGTGCGAGTTCGAGACCAGCCTGGGCTACAAAAGTGAGCTCAAGGCCAGCCTGAACTACATAGTGAGACCCTGTCTCAAAAACACACACACAAAAAAAATGCCTTACATGAATATAAAACCTTAATCACAAGCTGGCAAAACCATTTGAATAAATGTGAAAATAGACTTTCAGACCTTGAAGACAACATTGCAACTCGTGAAAAAGTAAGAAAAGATCTCTTAAAAACACTTGAGATGCAGGAAAAATAATTCAGCATATGCAAGATGATACAGAGATGAACAGCATCATGAGGGTAATAGGAATCAATGAGAAATAAGCAGTCAATACAAAAATGATATAGAAGGAATATGGGCAGAAGTAATAGCAGAAAACTTCCCAAATATGAGAAGACAATCTGGCATTTAGGTAACTGAAGCATACATAACTCCAAATAACATAAACACAAGTAAAAGCACACCCAGACATATAATAGTCAAGATCCCAGAAATCCAGCAGAATTATATACTAAAAGCTGCTAGAGAAAAGAAACAGATCACATTTAAAGGAAAACTCATCAGAATAACGGCAAATTTCTCTTCACAAACAATGAAGTCATGAAGAGCATGGAGCTTCAAGTCCTCCATGAAAAGAAATTCCAGGCCAGACATCTATACTCCATCAACGTTTCTTTCAAGTATGAGGGAGAAGTGAAATACTTCCATGACAAAAAACAACTAAAGAATTTCATGAGGTCAAAGGCAATCCTACACAGACTTGTAAAAGATATTTTAGAGAGGGACTAAAATTACCCAAACTCCATGAATGAGACCAGAAAAAAAAAACCTACATAGGGCAATCAATGAAACACAGGTGAAAAAGGCTGTAAACAATAGTAGGTAACAAAAAAATTCAGTCATAAGTCAGTAAATTTTGGGCCAGTGAGATGACTCATCAGTGTAAATATCCTGCTCAGGAAAGTTTAGGCAATAGCAGGGAACAAAGTTGTGTCCCTGGCACCACATGCTGTGCCAGCCTCACAGCCAGGGCAGGCTGAGCCAGCTATAATAATACAAAATAATAATAATTCAATACATCTCATTGTAGGCATCAATGTAAATGGACTTAGCTCTCCAATTAAATGAAATACACTGACACAGTGTATTAGGAAGTAAAATCCAACAATATGCTCTATACAAGAAACACACTTAACTCATAAAGAAATTCATAGCCTGAAAACCAAATGAAATACAATACTACATGTCCCAGCACATCAGAAAAAAAGCAGGAGTAGTGATCTTACTTAAAGATAGTCTGAACTTCAAACCAAAGTTGATCAAATGAAATGAAGCAGGCCACTACATACAGATTAGGGAACCATTCAAGACGAAGAGGTAACCCTGATAAATATACACACACGCAAGACAGGAGCATGCAGCCAAATAAAACAAATCTTAATGGACATGAAAAATCTAATCCAATAACACAATCTTAACAGAAGACCTTAACACTCCTCTATTTGAAAAAAGATAGGTGAATCAGACAAAAATTAGCAAAGTATCAAAACTATATCAGAGCTTAGAAAAACTGGACTTACTGAGCATATACAAAGTGTTCCTAACAACCACAAGTGAATACACATTTTTTTTCAGCAACACACAGGACATTTTCTAAGACAGACCACATACTAGTTCATAGGTCATGATTAAGTATATGCAAGAAAACCGAAATAATCCATGCATATTATCTGACCACAGTGCAAGTAAACTGGAAATAAATGACAAAAGAACCCCAGAAGTACATGGAAATTAAACAACACCCTCCTCAACAACCAATGGGTTACAGATGAAATTAAAGAAGAAACTAACCAATATCTACAATTTAATCAAAATTCAGACACAACTCACAGGAATTTATGGGATGAAATAAAAGCAGTTCTTAGAAGGAAATTTGTAGTTGTGAACTCAATCATTAAGAAAGTAGAATGGGAACTAATAAATAATCTGATACTGTACCTAGATGTTTTAGAGAAGGAAGAGCAAACCAAACCCAAAGCCCAAAGATGGGAGGAAATTATAAAGATTAGAGCAAAAATCAATTAAGTTAAGACAAATAAAACAATACAAAAAATTAAGGAAACAAGAAGCTAGTTCTTTGAATGATTAAATGAAATTGATAAGCCCCTATCTAACATCATCAAAAAAAAGGAAAGAAAAAACTCAAATCGAAGCAATGAGGAGTTTGGCCCAGTCTCTTATTTTCAAGTACAACTCTTGAGAGAGAGAATGACAGTAACTGAGTTTACACCAGGAGCAGTACACATCAAAAAGACAAGAGTGACATGCATTCCAAGCATAATTTTAGTGTTGCATTGTGCTATAATCCATATGATGAACCTTTTGAAGGTCCTTGAGACCAATATCTGATTCATCCTGTGTACATAAGTGCATGGTTTTGCTATTGATATGTTTTGAAAAGTGCTACCTTACCACAGAACCAGTGGAGATTCAGAAGATCATATTCATTGCTACTTTGAGAATGTTTACACTCACAGAATTAAAAACACAGATGAAATGGACAGATTCCAAGAAAGGTACAAATTACCAAAATGGAGTCAAGAAGGTAAAAGAATGCTCAATAAGGTCGGGCGTGGTGGTTCACGCCTGTAATCCCAGCACTCGGGAGGCTGAGGCAGGAGGATTGGTGCGAGTTCGAGACCAGCCTGGGCTACAAAAGTGAGCTCAAGGCCAGCCTCAACTGCATAGCGAGACCCTGTCTCAAAAAGACAAAAAAAAAAAGAATGCTCAATAACTCAATAACAGCCAATTATATTATAAAATGTAATGTAAAAGCTATTGACAAAGAAAAGTCCAAGTCCTGATGGATTCACCACTGAACTATACAAGAAATTTACAAAATATATAATCCGAATACTCCTAAAACTCTTCAATAAAGTTGAAAAACAAAAAACCCCAACCCTCCCAAAATCATTCCTGGAGGCAAATATTATACTGATATGGAAAGCAGAGAAATATTCAACTAAAAAGAAACTACAGGAAAATCTCCCTCATGAACATAGATTTAAAAAATCTTCAGTGAAATC
The DNA here is from genome assembly GCA_004027025.1 of Myocastor coypus. Taxonomy (NCBI): domain Eukaryota; kingdom Metazoa; phylum Chordata; class Mammalia; order Rodentia; family Myocastoridae; genus Myocastor; species Myocastor coypus. The sequence continues at coordinate 13,214 of PVJA010035728.1, read as the reverse complement.
CTAGTAAATAGCATCCAGCAAATCATTAAGAAGATCATAAAACATGACCAGGTAGTATTCATCCCAGGAATGCAAGGATGGTTCAACATACACAAATCTATAGCCCGCTGCCGAGCCCTCCAGACCCGTGCGCCCGCCTGGTAAGGACCCTCGGCCCCTCTGCTTCTCTTTTGCGTTCTTGTGCCTCACTTCCTGTCCCAGTCCCTGGCTGGATCAGGACCCTTGGCCTGCTTTCCCCTTCCCCTTTCCTTTTTCTTTGAACCCCTCCTGCCCAAGCTCCACTACTGAACCCATCATACATCTCATCTGGCAACCCATCTGGTCCACGAGCCTACGAGGACTCCTCAATTCCAAAGCTCCACCTCCACCTACAGATTAGACCCACGGGGCTTCACAGCAGCCAGCAGCTGGAGCTCTGACACAAAGCCGGGAAATTCTGTAGGGGAACCAACTTGGGGTTCCACACCAGACACCCATAGACACTAACAGCATAATGTCACCAAAGTGCAGAGATCTCTTCCATACAAAATGATAACAACAAGGAGAAGGATGCATTCTCAGGGTCCAAGTCCACCCAAATCAAATACAGGAGACACTGCCATGGAAGAAAATGGGAATCATACAGATGAAACCTCTGAATTGGTAGCATCTGAGGCAGACACACAAGTGCAGAAACTTATAGAGCAACTGAGATCAGAGATAACATCTGAAGTAAAAAAAGAAATACATGAAGTTGAAAAACGGCTGGAGAAATGTATAGAGGACATCAGAGCAGAAATGATATCTGAAGTTAACAAAGACATGTCTAAATCAATAGCATCCCAAGTAGGGGAACAACTACAGAAAGGTAGAGAGGAGAACAGAACAGTAATAATCTCTGAACTAGAGAAAGGATAACTATAATGAGAGACTTCAATACTACTAATGAAGACATCGATAAAAAAAATCAGAGAATAGAAAAATGATGGAGTCCCTGACGGAGCAATATAGGAAAGAAATAGATCACATGAAGCAGTTTCAAAGAGATATGCAAGAAAATAAAATCTCAATATCATAAAGCTATAAGTGAAATACATTATATCATTAGAGCCAATTTGAAAAATAACATGCTCACTTCAACTGCTGCAGAAAAGCCTTTTGCCAAAGTCAAATATTCATGTTCAATATTCTACATAAAATTGAACTAGCTCAATCTAATAGAGCTCATCCATGACAATCCAGTAGCAAACATAATGCTAAGTGGGGAAAGGGCTGGGGAGCTAGCTCAGTAGAATAAGTACTTGTCTGCCAAACATAAGGACCTAAGTTCAATCCCATTTCTGCAAATAAATAAATAAATAAATACAGTGGAAAAACTGAAGTTCTTTACTCTCAGCTTTTATACAAGACAAGGATTTCATTTATCATCACTCCTATTCAGTATAGTTCTGAAATCATTCGCTAGAGCCAATAGACAAGAGAGAAATAAAATGAATAAAAATAAGTAAAGAAGTATTTAAACTATCATTCACAGATGACATGATGGTGTAATTTGAAGACCCAAAAAACTCAACCAAGAAGGTACTAGAATTCATATACATATTCAGTAGCATAGCAGCATACAAAGTCAATACCCAAAATTCAGTAGCATTCCTCTACACAGATGACAAACACACTGAGAGAGAAATTAGGGAAACAATATCCTTTACAATAACACTACAAAAAATGAAATACTTACAATTAAATCTAACTAAAGAAGAAAAGATCTATTCAATGAAATCTAAAGTACTCCGAAAAATGAAATCATAGAGGATTTCAGAAAAGTAAAAAATATTCCCTGCTCCTGGATAGGAAAAACCAACACTGTGAATATGGCCATGCTCCCAAAATTGTTCATACAGATTTAATCAATCCCTATCAAAATAACATCAGCGTGCCTCACAGACCTGGAGAAATCATTCGTAAAATTTATTTGAAACCAGAAAAGACCTAGAATAGCAAAGACAATCCTGAGCAACAAAGATAAGTCAGGAGGCATTACAATTCCTGACTTAAAATTATACTACAAAGCTATTGTGATAAAATCAGCATGGCATTGGCAAAAAATTAGGCCTGAGAATCAATGGAATATATTAGATGATGCAGAAGCTATTACCTGAAAGAATAGAATTGGAATGATTTATGCTATTCTGCATGGGAGATTCTGGTCAGAGTTCAGAAGACAAGAATGCTGATAGAAATCCTGCCAGTAAAGACTAGACTCATGAGTTTACCCCTGGAAAGCACTGCATTGGTTGTTGCGCTCCAGATAATGTGTGCTAGGGCTTGGCAAAAATTTGTCTAAACTTTGCTCATATCTAGAAATTTTGCCTGAGAATTAGATTAAGCATGACAGACTGATTAATCGTGCAAAATAAATTTCAATGCAGTTAAGTGGAGCAGTGGAATGGTTATTGTTGCATGATTTTTCTCAGATTAATGTTGAGAATCAACAGCAAATAGCCCTAGCACAGTGATTTAAAATGTAAGTTTGGACAGAAAAGAAGCATCTATAAAGCTGTGGAGTGCAAATATAGAGTGGAGTAGATTTCTGTTTTGGAGAAAGAACTGAATAGTTTAAAAAAAAAAACCTAGGAGCACATACAAAGCAGTAAAAATATCCACCATTTGTTGCCTCAAAACTACAAAAGTGAAAGACATTGCTGCGAGAAGAAACCTGCAGAGCTCTGCTTCCTAATGGCAGCAGCAACTGCACCAGGTTTCAAAATGGTGATGGCAAACAAAATTTATCTCTCATAATTGGATTCACAGTGTCTAGCAAATCAGAGACTTGGCCTCTACAGCAAAATGAGGAGAAAACCTAGCTACTGCTCCAGCTTACAGCAAATGTTTTCATCATTCATGTGACACTGGTTTTAGTTGTATGCCGAGTGCAAGAGTTCTAAAGTTAACAAGGCTTCCATCTCCATGTCTGAAGGCCCAGGAGGATAGACAATGTGTCTCTTAGCAAGCAGTATGTGAAGCTGTGACTGTGGGTTCAGAGGTGAAATAGGACCCCAACAGTTTGCAAAAGGTGTGAAGCTAGATTTTCTAAGGAAAGCTGAAAGGAGGGATCAAAGCAGGCCTAGGGGAAAAGCTATGAGACATACAACCAGAAGTGTCACAGAAGGGAAGCCACATGGAATTCAGTTTGCTACAGATTGCCTCAGTGGTTGAACATGGAACTACAAAATGTAGCACTTTGTCCTGCTAGATTTTGTACTTGCTTTGGTGCAATGCTTTGTTTTGCTATTTGTACTTTTTCAAATAATTGTTTTGTACTATTGATTGCTGAAAGTTTAACTCTTCATTTTTACAGGCACTCACATCTAAGAGCTTGCCTTCGAATTTGGAGGAAACTTGAGACTTGAACTTTTCAGTAACACTCAAAGTGTTAGGACTTTCACAACACTTAGAGATGGACTAAAATTCCATTTGCATAAAGGGATATACTAGAGTCTTTGCAGTGCCAGGGATGGAGTGTTATACTTTGTGTCTATCTTTCCCTTCCCAAGCCTCATCCAGTCATGTTGCAGGCTTCTAGAGTTTGTGATTCATTATAGTCTAATGCTAAGATTATGGATCTGAGTACTACACCCACCCTAGTGTGCATAGCCTGCATACACTATAAGGGATGAAAAAAGGTTTGATTTCTGCTTCTCCTTTTTTCTCTTGCTGCTTTTGCTGATTTCTGCCACTATGAACTGCTACCCTCTGCCATGCGCCTCTTTTTCTTGGAGCCAGTCAAGTATGGGCTCAAACTTGACTCCACAAACTTTCAGCTAAGTAAACTTTGAGTATTTTATCCCAGCAGTGAGATAAAGTAACCAGACAGAAAACTGTGAGTTCAAGGCAGGTTCAACTGCATAGGGAGCCAAGTAAATAGAAAGAGAATGTAAGAGGAAATATGAACGTACACAATGTGACTATGAAACAGTTTTGGCTTCTGTGGAAAGCTCTGATGGCAGTGATTCTTCATGGCTGGCTTTCTTTTATGCTGCCCAAATCTCAGGGTAATCCATGAAAACTTCTATGTATGGATCATGAAATGCAACACAGAGATCCCAGGCCTCAGGCTGATGTCAAGACTAAGTCTTCCAGTTGAAAACCTTGAGTTCTCAGAAGAAAGCCACATGTATATTTTTGGAACTGTTCTACATGTCCTAGGTCTTGGAATTAACTACTACTTCCATAGTCAGTTATTCCCATGCCTTAATTCACTATTGCATGAGGATTTTTCACAAAATGGTTTTTTTCTGGTGTGGAATTTTCTGGCTCTACTCTGTAGATTACTTTGTGACATGCTGTCCAAATCTGAGCATTGAACCTGCAGAGCTGTTTTTGCTTTTATCCACAATTTCATTGGTCCCCATAGTTAGGAAACCACTTAGGCAGGTGCTGGTGACATGTGCATGCATGCTGGAAAATTTGTCAGAAATCTGGTTAGTCAGGTATCAGAACTGAACAAATTGAGCTAGAATTATTGCCTGTGCATCCTGTCTCTGTCCTCATTCTGGTAAAGGGAGAGTCTCAGCTTCCTGCTGCATGCAGTGGGGGGAAGGCTGTAGAAATATCATTTTCCTCAAAACTGGAGGGGAAGCCGGGCATGGTGGTGCACGCCTGTAATCCCAGCACTCGGGAGGCTGAGGCAGGAGGATCAGTGTGAGTTTAAGACCAGCCTGGGCTACAAAAGTGAGCTCAAGGCCAGCCTGACCTGCATAGTGAGACCCTGTCTCAAAAAGACAAAAAAAAAAAAAAAAAAAAAAACTGGAGGGGAATATATGGATAGATGCCAAGTCTGTCCTAGGAATATTATTCTTCAGCCCTAGCTCAGTCCTTTAAATTTTCTGCTTCATTCAAAAATGGATGGATGAGTAGTAACAGTGGGCCACCCACCTCAGCTGCATAACTTCTATTTAGCAGTTGTTCATTTTTCATTTAATCTACATATATCATGTATCAGAATTCTCTATTTATTATGAGCACTCATCCTATCTTGTCAATACCTTCTTTGATAGAGAATCCTTTCTGAGGCCTTCTGATGTGATTTCGCCTCTAGTCAGCCATACTGAATTCCTGTATTTTTTGCTACTATATGCAATTTTTGTGTTGCTGTGGATGAAGCTCAGAGCCTTATTTATCCCAGAAAAGTGGTCTACCACTGAGCAACACCTTTGACCCTAAGGTTGTTCTTGCATTTTGATCATATATTCTGCAATATTACTAAGCTAGCTTGTTTCATTGCATAACTATGACACAGTATAAAAATGGAAGATTACTCACAGAGTTTAATTTTTACTCCAAGGCTCCAGTGTGGTTACCCTTAACCATGATCTCAAGTGTGACAAAGTCTAATAAAGACAGCCTTGAACTGAAGCTTCTGTTGCCCTTTATTGACATAACCAGGAAGCAGTGATAAAAGAAAAAAAAGCTGGTCAGGAACACAAATAGGGATAGGGGGAAAATGGTGTGTTCAGGGTGATCTGTCAAATGACTCAACATGAGACTAAATTAAATGATTAATGTGAGTATGGGGAGAACAAAGGAGAGAACACTCATTCTTCAAAGCAATGCATTTTTATCCTACTAAAACTTCTGTTACCATAGGCTATATTTTAATCTCTATGCATTCTTTGAGATCCAAAAGTCCCTTACATCTACATATCCATCTCATTCATACCTCTGGCCAATGGCTGTACCACTTATGAATCTCATTAGCCCTTTCACAGATTTCAACAGTCTTTCCATATATGATTATGGAGATTTCAAATAAAAATTCTGGAGTTTCTCTTGTCCTCTTGTCATATATGCATGAGGGTTGTACACCATAGGGTGCTGCACTAGTTCTCTGCTGGAATACCCAGCTAATTGGGATCCTACCAGGATCATAAATTCTCAGATTCAGAAATGAATGAAATAAGCAGAGTTTATAATAAAAGAGCATGTTTTATTTGGAAAAGAATGAAAGGACAAAAAGCACAGCTAATAGGGAAGAACAGGGAGCATCAGAAAGTGAAGATTCATAAATTTTTTGTTCTCGGTTCCTTTTTATTTATGACTACTGGCTTCTCTTATACCCTACATTGGTTCCTGGAGGTTCTCACCATCTTATTGGTTCTCTATCTTCACTCTTAGCCTTAGTATCTCTATCCATATTATTTGTCTATTTGACTTCTTGTCTCTTTTTCATAGATAAGTGGGGGGTATATTTTTAGAAAGCTAACAGTTGATGAAGCAAAGGTGACATGTTAGTATCTGGTGCAAGTATAGTTATGCTAAAGTGAGCATATACATATATGTATATATGTACAGATATCTTTTATCTATTTAATAAGATTTCTGACTTGGCTGCCTCTTGCCTCCTTTGTATTTTATCACAGGTAGGTGCCATTTTCTCTGATCCATCAGGTTTAGGGCTTTCTCCATGGTTTGTTAACTGATAAATTCTTATGGTAACTGTGCTTCCTAGCATTTCTCTAGATGTAGTCTGTCTCTGTCTCTTTGTCTCTGTCTCTGTCTGTGTCTCGCTCTCTCTTTCTCTCTCTCCCTGTCTCTCCTGCTCTTCCCCCTTTAGTGTATCTGTTTTAATTGTAAAATCTAATTGTATAGACAGAAACTGCCACCTGTAAAATTTTCTATTCTTCTTTTTTTTTATATCTTATCTTTTTCTTGCCTAGAAGCCACCTTTGTCTATACTGTGTACCTCTTATATATATTAATGCTGAATTGCACTCGGTAAAACTTCTGGTAAATTCTAGAATGAAATGGTAGATGTGATATTCTTCTATGTTACTGACTTTTGAGGAAAACTATGCAATATTTCATTCTTTAATTTCATCTTTCCGTTATTTGTGGATTACTTTTATAAGATTGGAGTTCAATTCTATTCCTAATTTTCTCAGACTTTCTTTTTTCTAAGAATTGAGGAATAGTTGCAAGATTTTGTCAAATGCATTTTCTGCATCTACGGAGAGATTGTAAAAGTCTTACTTTAATAGTTTGTTAAAATTAGTGAATTACATTGATGGATTTTATAAAGAATTCAATGCAGATATAAAATTCAAACCAATTAGTGAGTTTTTCTTAGAACTTCTCAGAATGACATAAAGTGTGTTCTGTATATTGAGTATAGCTATTATGAAGAAATCAGCAAATATTTTCTAACAACTTTGAGAAGATTCGCAGTATTTTTTTTTATTTTTAAATTTTTATATTGTAGCTTTCATATTTAGAATTAGGTACTCATTAAAATGATTTTTGTTAAAAAGTATCAAATCTTAGATTGCCACTATGCACTGCAAGCTAACTGGTCATTGTGAATTCTTACATTTTTCTCCTGTCTTGAACATGTATTGCTTAAAATTTTACCTGTAATTTTGCATCTATGTTCATTATGGATATTGATAATTCCATTTTGCTGTAGTATTGTAGTTCACTGTAGATTTCAGGGCAATGATCACCTCAAAAATCTGAATTTGTAAAGTACGATATTTAATGTCTATAATTTTGTACAGTACTGCTATTACTTAATTGGTCAAACTGAGAAATAAAGCTATCTTGATGTAGTTTTATACTGGCCATATTTTAAATAAAAAATTGAAATCATTCATGGGATATGCTGTTATTTACATCATTTATTTTTACTTCAGCAAGGCTTTTTCATTCATGTCTAAAGGAATTTATACAATTTATCTCTAATGTCAAAATTGTAATTATTCAATGTTTATTCATAACATTCCACTTTTATCTTTTTGATATATCTAGAATATATAGTAGTGCCTGTTCTTTCTGTCATGATATTTTATTTGAATCATTTATATTTATTAAGTGTTTAATCCAAAAAAATATAACGGATTTTGTTCAAACATAAGGTCTCACTTTGCAGTTTGGGAATGTTTTGAACACATTATGTAGAATGAGTAGTCTCAAACTCTTTGTGATACTCCTACCTCAGTGTTCCAAGTGCTGTGATTACAAGCATGTGCCACCACAGCTATCCACAGTATTACTGAGTTTATTGACCTCATAAAATTAGGTTTTATTTTATTTTTTTTTGTTCTTATTTTCATTTGTATTAGCCTTTATTGTTTTCTTATGTTTATATCATGTTACACTTTAATTTCAAGTTTCTTCAGGAAGTTACTAAGGTTTATTTTCTTGATTACTGTTTTTGTTATTGTTGTTGTTTTTATTTTTTTAAGCCATGACCATTTAATTCAGATCACAAAACTGGAGATGTACACCTAACATAAAATCTTCTTATATTATTTAACTAAAAATAAAGTTTATTTTCAGGGCATCAGTGCAACTTATTTGAAATTATCTAATGCCATTCTTAATGTATTATAGACTATATTGAGAATAAACTTAAACACCACTTTTTTCAGGCTAATGATAAATGATGAGGTAGAATAGCTTTAGTAGATTTCATAGCCCTGCACCACTAAATTAAGTTTGTACTGAGTTTAAATACTGGTGGCTTTTGAAGAATGAAAGGTCTGCATTGTTGAGGACCCACTCTTTAACTCAAAGGTGATGTTTACTTTTTCAAATGGTTCAATCTCACTAACATGTAGCAGACCCCTAATGAAGAACCAATTTGTAAAACTTAGCCATTTTAATGTTCACATAATATAATAAATACTTTTCTAGGGCGCAGCAGGATGGCTCAGTGGTCTAAAGTGCCTGCTTAGGAAAGCTTAGGAAGCTGCAGGGACCGCGGTTCAATCCCCGACACCACATGCTGCGCCAGCCTTGCCCTCAGGGTAGGCTGAACAGGCCATAAAAATAAATAAATAAACAAAGAAAAGTTCTGAAACCACAAAATAAAATAAAATAAAGTAAAATAGTTCTTTAAAAAATACTTTTCTTGATGAATGTAGTAATGAAAGTTGTTCAGTAGTATTGAAGTTATTGTATGAAACATCTGTCAAACTAGTAATACTACATTGATACATCCATCATTATCAGGATTGTTGGTTACCTGGGGATACTTACCCCCAATAACCTTGCCTCCTTGTGTCACAAGGCCCAACTCACCTTCACCTCAATCACTGTTCCTTTGGTAATAACACTCAAAGTTGTATATAGTGACGATAAAGGATTTTTTCACATGAAGTGTTGGCAGGCAAAAGGTAGCTTTTCATTCAGGATGTGTTACTGAGCCTTCTTAAAGCATCAGCCCATTGGCCTAATGAAACTGCCATGTTTAGATGGTTTTCTTGTAAATCCAAGTCCAACAAGGCAGACTTCAGGAACCATCTTCTTCCATGCCCTCTTTTTTTCTCTTTCCAGTTTGAATAGCTTTTAATATTACCATCTCTCCTTGGGCATGATCTTTGGAAAGAGGAACTTCCCATTTTCCCACCTTATCTTTTTGTTTTTGTTTAATCATGTTAGAAAGTAATTTTGGACAAGACTGACCTTCTATCTCCAGCAGGTAGGCAGGAACTGCTCCTTATGGAGTCTTTTCATTTTTCTTTTGTTTGTTGTTTCTCTTTTCATGAAACTTACAGACTTCACTAGCATTTTCTCTGTGTGGTGCTGTTTTTGGTAGAGCTTAGCCTTCAGGCCAATCCTTTATTTTATTTCATTTTATTTTATTTTATTCTGCCTTCATTGAACATTCATGAGCCTCTGGAATTGCCTTCTTTCTCTTTTTCTCATGGTAATCCAAGCAGTACCCATACCGTTTACAATGTAATTCACTCTATTCTATGGCATGAAGTCAGCTTCAGAGCCACCACAAGTTGCCTCAGGTGTGCAAAGAAAAGTCTTAACTTTAGGGACTATAGTTTATTTTATGATAGGCATTTAGTATTATAAGATTTCAAATGATACTTTAGTACCGTCACATAAATATTGTATTCTCATTGTTGTTTATTAATCACCTATTTCTAGTTTTCTGTACTACTTTTTTATCTTTATGTTATTGACATTTGTGTTGTTCAGTTTTACAATGGAAATTCTTCAGATATATTTACCACTCAATTTTAATTTAAATGTGATCAGTGAAACTAACTTATACAACTTGAAAAACTTTATGTTTATCAATACCATTTTCATGCCTAAAACTAGGATTGGGCTTAGTAAATGTTCCACCCCCATTTGAAAAGTGTGAATATTCCACTGTTGAAGAAAACTGTTCTACAAAGGAGAAGATACAGACTCAATTGTAAACATACTCAGCCACCTTATCTTTGATAAAGGAGCCAAACATGTTCACTGGACAAAAGATAGCCTCTATATCTTTTTAAATGGTGATAGTAAAACTGTCTTTTCACATGCTGAGAGCTAAAATTAGACACATGCCTATCGCCATGCATTAAATTTAGGTAGAAATCTAAAAGACCTAGGGGTAGGTAGAGAGTTGATGGACAAAAATGAAACTGCATTTGAAACACTTCAAAGAGTGACAATAGAGATCTCACTTTTAAAAAAAGTTTCTGCACTTCTAAGCAAATCTCGTAACAGAGTAAAACACACACACACACACACACACACACACACACACACACAGGGAAAATAGTTATAGCTGACTGTCCCTCCATAAAGACCTTCTATCTAGGACATATAAACAATTTTTAAAAATCAATCCCACCCCCAAATTCAAAGACCAACCCAAATATGGGCATCTGAGATGAACATACATTTCTCAGAGGAAGAAATACAAAAGGCAAATAAATATATGAAAAAATATTCAACATCATTGGTCATTTGAGAAATGTAAATTTAAAAAAAAACACTGATGAGTTCAATCCCTCGTTCCACAAAAAATAAATAAATAAGAACTAATACTGAGATTGCATTTCACCCCAGAAACAATGGCTGATATCAAAATGTCAGCCAATAACACATGCTGGAGGGACTGTAAAGAAAAAGGAACACTTGTGCACAGTTGGTGGAGTGCAGACTTGTACAGCCACTGTGGAAATAAGTGTGGAGATTCCACAAAAATCTAGCATTGGAGATATCATTCAAGCCAGCTGGAAACCTCATGCCACAGAGATATATGTGCACCCATGTTTATATCAGCACAATTTATCATAGCTAAATCCTGGAAACTGCACAAATGTCTACCAATTGAAGAGTGGACAAAGCAGATGTGGTATTTTTACACAACGGAGTATTATCCAACTATAAGACAGGATAAATTTGAATCTTTTATTGGTAAATGCATGCAACTAGACAACATACTCTTAAGGGAAATAAATCAGACCTGCACGTGCAAACATTGTATTGTCTTCTCAGTATAAGAACCTGAAAGAGAAAAATGGAATCAGAAGGATGCAATAGATTCTGGGAAAAGGGAATGAATTTATTCAAAAGGAAAAGGTTACTAATTTGAGGAGAATAGAACAGGGAGTGGCAGAGAGTCATCAATATACGTAAGCAGGATGGTTTGGACAACTGTATTCTTCCAGATTCTGAAACTTAGGAGGCAATACAATATTTGTGCATGCAGGTCTGATTCATTTAAAAATATGTTCTCCACCAGATTAAAGCACCTGCTTAGGCAGACTCAGGGAATGGAGTTTGAGCCCAGGGGTGCTTAGCTGGCTTGCCCCTGGGGTATGCTGAGACAGCTATTGACACTGGATATGGTGGCACAAACGACTATAATCCCAGCACTTGGGAGGCTGAAAGTTCGGAGATCACTGCACGAGTCTGACCTGTATAGTGAGAACGTTATAGACCTTGTACTACATACACAAAAAAGAGTAACTTCTCTAGCTCCATCCATTTACCAATGAAAGACTCAAATTTATCCTATCTTATAGCCCAGTAATACTCCATTGTGTAAAAATACCACATGTTCTTTATCCATTCTTCAGTTGAAGGGCATCTGTGTTGTTTCCCATAATTTAGCTATGACAAATCATGCTGCTATAAACATATGTACATGTATGTCACAGTAGGAAGAGGTTTTCAGTTCTTATAGAAAAATACGCAGGAGGAGATTAGCTGGATTGAAAAGAATCTCCAATTGTAGGTTTTTAAGGAATCTCCACACTGATTTCCATAGTGACTGTATGAATTTGCACTCCACTAACAGTGAAGAAAGGTTCCTTTTATTCAAGTGACTTCTTGATGTTAGCCATTCTTTGTGGAATGAAATGAAATCTTACATTTGTTTTTACTTGCATTTCTCAAATGACTGATGATGATGAATATTTTCTTTTCATATTTTTACTTGCCATTTTTATTTCTTCCTCTGAGTACATATTCATCTCAGATTCCCACTTTTGGATTGGGTCTTTAAATCTGGGGAGCCTGATCTTTTAAAGTTCTATGTATGTTTTGGATAGAAGGCCTTTGTCAGAGGGAGCTGCATGTGGGACATTCTCCAAAGTAGACTACATACTAGCACATAGAACCCTCTTATATAAATGCAAAGCAATTCAAATTATCCCATGCATACGATGTGATCACAGTGCAAAAAACAACCTGGAAATTATTGACAAACGAAACTACAAAAACATCACAAACACAAAAAACTGAATAAGAACGTCCTGGTCGCAGAAGAAATTAGAGAAGAAATTAAGAATTATTTATAATCAAATGAAAATGTAGATGAAACTCACTGAAACCTTTGGAATACAATGAAAGATGTCTTAAGAGGAAAAATTTTACTCATAAATTTGCACATTAGGAAATCAGAACAAGCCCAAATAAATGATCTTATGCTGCACCTCAATCTCCTAGATAAAGATCAGCAAGTTAAGTCCAAAACCCAAAGAAGTCAAGAAACTATAAAGATTAGAGCAGTAATTAATGCATTGGAAATGAAGAAATAACACAAAGAATAAATGAATGAAAGTGTTGGTTCTTTAAAAGAATAAATCAAATCGATAAACTCCTAGCTAACCTAATCAAAAAAAAAAAGGAAAGAAAACACCATATTCATGCCATAAAGATTGAAAAGGGCAAAATCACTACAGATCATAGAGAAATTGAGAAGATCATCAATACCTACTTCCAAAATCTTTACTCTCACAGGATAGTTTCCAAGATAAAAATGAAATGCCATAACTGTGTCAAGAATATGTTCAAACTCTGAATAAGCTAATAATGAAGTACTAAATTGAAAATGTAATTTAAATAACCCTACAAAAGAAAAAAAGGAAAAGCACAAGTCCTGATAAATTTACTGTAGCATTCTATAGCAAATTTATTTATTTTTTATTTTTTATTTT
>PVJA010035727.1:10460-21725 GCA_004027025.1 Myocastor coypus | reverse complement strand
TTATTTATTTATTTATTTATTTATTTATTTTTCTTATTTCAGAGCCTCTGTTTATTCACTTATTTTCTTGGCTGGCTCAGCCCGCCCTGAGGGCGGGGCTGGCACAGCATGTGGTGCCGGGGATCGAACCGTGGTCCCTGAAGCCGCCCAAGCTTTCCGAAGCAGGCGCTTTAGACCACTGAGCCATCCTGCCAGGCCCCTCCAATTTTAGTATATGTTCTGCTGAAGTGTTTTGGTCTTTTTGAGACAGGGTCTCACTATGCAGTTCAGGCTGGCCTTGAACTCATTTTTGTAGCCCAGGCTGGTCTCGAACTTGCACTGATCCTCCTGCCTCGCCTCCCGAGTGCTGGGATTATAGGCGTGCACCACCACACCCAGCTAGCACTTTCTTTCTTTCTTTCTTTCTTTCTTTTTTTTTTTTTTTGTATTTATGGCATTTTGAGACAGGGTCTCCCTATGCAGTTCAGGCTGGCTTTGAGCTCATTTTTGTATCCCAGGCTGGTCTCAAATTTGCACCAATTCTCCTGCCTTAGCCTTCCAAGTGCTGGGATTATAGGCATGTGCCACCCTGCCTGACCATTGGTGTGTGTGTGTGTGTGTGTGAGTGTGTGTGTGTGTGTATGTGTGTGTGTATTTAGTACAGGGTCTCAATACATAGATTGGACTTGTAGTGATCCTCCTGTTTTCAGTTTCCAAAGTGCTGGGATTACAGGTGCACACCACCACTCCCAGTCTCAATTGCTGCCCAATCTCAATTGCTATCTCAGTGTGCCCTGGGGGTGGGGCCAGCACAGCATGACGGGGATCAAACCCTAGCCCCCAGCTGCTGCACTCTGCTGAGCTATCTGGCCAGCCCTTTGGGCTACATCATAAGATTCTGTCGAGAAAAAAAAAAAAAAAACAGCCGGGCACCATGGCACACACCTATAATCCCAGGACTCTGGAGGCTGAAGCAGGATTACTGCCAGTTGAGGCCAGCCTAGGCTGCACAGTGAATCAGTGGCACAAGTGCCCGCCTGACAAGTGCAAGGTCCTGAGTTTGATTCCAGATACCAAAACATCCCCAACATACAAAATAAAGAAAAAATGCTGGTGGGCCCGGCGGGATGGCTCAGTGGTCTAAAGCGCCTGCTTGGGAAAGCTTGGGCTGCTTCAGGGACCGCGGTTCAATCCCCGGCACCACATGCTGCGCCAGCTCTGCCCTTGGGGCAGGCTGAGCCGGCCATAAAAATGAATGAACAAACAAATAAAAGTTCTGAAACAAGAAAAATAAATAAATAAAATAAAAACAAAAAATGCTGGTGTTGGTGGAACATACCTATAATCTCAGTTTTTTAGGAGGATAGCATGTTTGAGCCTAGTCTGAGCAACTGAACAGGATACTCCCAAAATTAAAAAAATAATAAATAAAAGAGCCAGGTGTGGCAGTACACACCCATAATCCCAGCTCTTCTAGAAGATGTGATAGGAGGATCGAGGCCAGCCCAGGCTACATAGTGAGGCCTTGTCTCAAAAAGCTGAATAAGCCGGGCGTGGTGGCTCACGCCTGTAATCCCAGCACTTGGGAGGCTGAGGCAGGAGGATTGGTGCGCGTTCGAGACCAGCCTGGGCTACAAAAGTGAGTGCAGGACCAGCCTCAACTGCATAGCGAGACCCTGTCTCAAAAAAAAAAAAGACAAAAAAAAAAAAAGCTGAATACATACATACATGCATGCATACATACATACATACATTACATACATGCATGCATGCATACATACATACATAATAAAATTGATAGGCTCTGGCCCTAGTATGAGTTGCTGAATTATTATGGTGGTCATCTAATATGGTGGAAGTCCTTAACACAACACCCTAGGGGCTGGGGATCTAGCTCTGTGGCACAAGTGCCTGCCTGGCAAGTGCAAGGCTCTGAGTTTGAACCCTGGTCATGTAAAAATAACAAAAATAAAATCAAACAAAAACCACCTTGTCCTCAGAGATCAACTCCTCTCTTCTCCAACCCAGGCCGGGGTGCAATTTCCTTTCACCTTTCCTGCTGGCACAGGGAAGACCCCAATCAGCTCCTCAGGTATTCCTAAACAGGTCTCTCAAATCCCAGGCCTAACAGAAGTCCATTAAAGCCTCAGCTTTCTGTGTCTCAGGCCAGAGGACCTACCTGCCCCAGCTGTCCTGATCCTTTCCATCTATGTCTTTGGGGTCAATAAAGGCTTCTTTTATCTTTCCTATCTTTTTTTTTTTTTTTTTTTTTTTTTTTTTTTTTTTTTTTGAGACAGGGTCTCACTGTGCAGTGTGCAGTTCAGGCTGGCTTTGAGCTCACTTTTGTAGCCCAGGCTGGTCTCGAACTCACAACGATCCTCCTGCCTCAGCCTCCCAAGTGCTGGGATTACAGGCGTGAGCCACCGCGCCCGGCTTTTCCTATCTCTTTATTGCACTTAGAAAAAAACTATCAAAGCTAAGATGAGCCAGGGATCCAGCTCAGTAGCAGAACACTCCTGGACCCAGTCCCCAGTTTACTCCACCAAAAAATTAGGGTATAAATATATTGTCAAAATTAGGAATAGAGGAGCCCGGCGGGATGGCTCAGTGGTCTAAAGCGCCTGCTTGGGAAAGCTGGGTGGCTTCAGGGACCGTAGTTCGATCCCTGGCACCACATGCTGTGCCAGCTCTGCCCTCGGAGCGGGCTGAGCTGGCCATAAAAATGCGTGAATAAACAAACAAAGGTTCTGAAACAAGAAAAAAATAAATAAATAAAATAAAAAATTCTTTAAAAAAACCAAAAAACAAAACTAGGAATAGAACAAGATATCAAATCTGCGGACCGCAGTTTGATCCCCAGCACCACGAGCTACACCAGCCCCACCCTCACAGTGAGCCAGCCACAACATAAATAAATAAAGTTTAAAATGAATTTTTAAAATTTAGTAGGGGCTGGGAGGTAGCTCCACGGCACAAGTGCCTGTCTGGCAAGTGCAAGGTTGTGAATTTGAACCCTGGTCCCGCCCCCCCCCCCAAAAAATTACAAATAGAACTGGTAGAATGTTACACTGGGAGGGGCCCGGCAGGATGGCTCAGTGGTCTAAAGCACCTGCTTAGGAAAGCTTAGGCAGCTACAGGGACCACGGTTAGATCCCTGGCACCACATGCTGCACCAGCCCTGCCCTCAGGGCAGGCTGAGCCAGCCATATAAATAAATAAATAAATAAATAAATAGAACGTTACACTTGGAGGCCCAGGGAATACATGTCATTCCAGGCAGCACCTGAGGGACTCAGGGCCGGCCAGGAGGGGGAGATGGAGCAGATCTCAGCCACTACCTAGAGGAACAAGACCAGCAGCAGATACCCCTCAACCCTGCCTCACAACCTCATCTGCGTTTCAGGTGGGCGACACCATGAATAGCCGGCTCCTCCTCCTTCTGTGTTTTGTCCTGCTGCTGCTGCTGGGATGTGGTAAGCAGGGTGTCCAAAGAGGGGACAGGCTGTGAATGTCTTCCTAGCCAGACCTTCTGATCCTGCTGCCTCCGGTTTTTCCACACCTGCATTTCTACCCCATGGCCCCATCGGTTCCCTAACACTGACCCTCACACCTGTTCTCCTACAGAGGCCCAGGGTGTCCATCCGACCCAGCACGATGAGCCTGCTAGCCCAGCCCTGCTGGAGACCCTCTCCATCTACTGGGACACGGCCAAGGCAGCAGCTCAGGACCTGTATGAGAGGACGTACCTGGGCACTGTGGATGAGAAGATCAGGTAGGCCTGTGCCTCTGGGAGGCTCCTTCACCCAGGTCTGAAGAGTCCTTGCTTTGGGCTGGGCATGGTGACACAGGCCTGTAATCCCAGCACTTGGGAGGCTGAGGCAGTAGGACCTGTACGAGTTCAAGACCAGCCTGGGCTATAAAAGTGAGCTCAAGGCCAGCCTGAACAGCATAGCAAGACCGTGTCTCAAAGAGAAAAAAAAAAAAAAAGAGTTCTTGCTTGGCCTCCTCCTTCAGACCCAGGGTCCAGCCCTCTTCTCCACTACCCCTCTGTGTTTCCTCTCCAGGGACATGTACAACAAAGGCTCGGCAGCATTCAGCACTTACACAGGCATCTTCACTGACCAAATCATGACAATACTTCAGGGAGAAGAATGACAGCCAGGAAATGGGGGAGCCCAGGCCCCAGCACACCCCAGACTCCCCTGACTGCCCAAGGTGGGACAAAGCTCCTCCATCCTAGCACTTCTTAGCTTCCTGCCTCCAACTCTGGTCTGAATCTTCTCGGTAAATAATGAATAAATAAATAAAAACATCAATTGTCTTTTGTTCCCTTGGATGTGGCTCGCTTTCTGAGGCCTCAGGAACCAACATGGAGGGATCGATTCAGCCCAACCAACATTTTAGTGACCATTTACTTGCATGTAGGGATCCCTGACCAGAAGCCTGGGAATGAATGAAGGGTGAACATTGACAATAAAAATTTTTTTCTTGTTTCAGAACCTTTGTTTGTTTATTCACTCATTTTCATGGCCAGCTCAGACCACCCCGAGGGCAGGGCTGATGCAGCATGTGGTGCTGGGGATCGAACCGAGGTCCCTGAAACCGCCCAAGCTTTCCCAAGCAGGCGCTTTAGACCACTGAGCCATCCTGCCAGGCCCCACATTGACAATAAATAATCAGAGGCACAGAGGAGTCACCTCTCTGCCCTCAGGTCTGGCTTCCTGCTCTGTAGGATGGCAGATCACTGAATGCAGGCAATCCACAGCGGCCTTTGACAGCATGCAAACCCCAGGGTGACTGACCCTTTTTTTTGTGTGTGTGTTTCTTTCTCCCATGCTGGTTATGGAACTGAGGGCCTGACACACACTGGGCAAGGGCTGTGCTACTGAGTCTGCCCTAGCTTTTGGGTTGACACTTAAAATGTGCCACCTCCGAGTTTTCTGACGCAGTCTTGTGACAGAGAGAATGCTGACACCCACAAGTCCCCATCAAACTTAGGAAGTCAGTGCCCAGGGTAGGGGGGCACCCAGGAAGACAAGAGGCTGAGGCCTGAGCTCCCCAACAATGCCAATCTTTCACCTCCCATGCAATTAGTGTGCCCTACTAAGTCCTGGGGGAACAGCAGGGAAAACAGACCCGGTCCTCACCTGGACAGCTGGGGCCTGGTGCTGCTGCAAATGATGCCAGTGACATGGGCTCTGTAGCAGGATTTATCACCTCATCCTCCCTTATATGCTGAGGTACTAATGCTTCATTGGGAAGCCACAGAGAAAGCCTGACCCTCTGGGAACAAGCAAGAAGACTACTGGAGACCCTAGAAGCCATGAGCAGGGGCAAGCGGAAGAGACTCAGGTTGGGGAGTGACCACTGTCAATAGCTAGTATGGGTATCCAGGATGGATCCCTGGGTGGACCCCTAGATGCCCGGGTGAGCAGGCTGAAGCTGGTCTCAGAGAGCACTGCGCTGTCAGCAGAGGTGTGTGAGCAGGAAGGTACTGACTGGGCCCCAGCTTGGGCGGGGTGGTTAACCTAGCAGAAGAGGGTATCCAGTGCTAGGGAAAAGCAGGTAAAAATCACAGGGCCAGTCTGGGTGTGGTGTTGCACCCTTGCAATCCTAGCACTCAGGAAGCTGAGGCAGGAGGATCTCTGAGACTTTAAGGCTGGCCACAACTACATGGCAAGACTTAGCCATAAATGATAAAAGCAAAGGGTCACGGCTGACTAATTCCAGATATGAAGGAGGCTGAAGCAGGAGGATCACAAGTTCATGGCCAGGTTCGACGGCATAGTGAGACCTGAGCTAACAAAACAAAATAAACAAGTAATAAATAGGGCAGGTAGAGCCGGGCGTGGTGGCTCACGCCTGTAATCCCAGCACTCGGGAGGCTGAGGCAGGAGGATCGGTGTGAGTTCGAGACCAGCCTGGGCTACAAAAGTGAGCTCAAGGCCAGCCTCAACTGCATAGTGAGACCCTGTCTCAAAAAGACAAAAAAAAAAAAATAGGGCAGGCATGGTGGCACAGGTCTGTAATCCCAGCACTCGGGAGGCTGAGGCAGGAAGACTGCCATGAGTTGGAATCAAGCCTGGAATACAGTGAGTTCAAGTCCAGCCTGGACCACACCCACGGGTTTAACTTTCTGTACTGGAAAAAACAAAACAAAAAACAAAAAAAAAGAAGAAGAATAAAAGCCCAGGATGCATAATAAACAGAGGCTCAGTGGCCCCAGAGGGGGTGGGGCTCAGTCCATGAGTGTAGGGTCTTCGGGCCCCTGCCTCTTTGGGAGGGGCTGAGGAACACAGCTGGACACCTCCTGATCTGCTTGGCATTAACCTTAGCCAGTCTTTCAGCACTCCTGGGGCAACTTTCCCAATCCTGAGGCCAGGCAGCTGTAACCCAGTAGAAAACAGGGGCCCGGGAGGGGCTATGGGCAGTGCCCCAAAGTCCCCAGGGCCTGGGAAGAGCCAAGGTTGCCAGGCCCCAGAAGGGGGAGACCCTTCGGGAACAATTCCGGCTCTGTCCACTTGTTTCCCACGGACTCTGGCCAAACCAAACCACTGCCCTGGCCAGCGGGGCTTCCAACCAATCCGGGTGCCATTCGCAAATTCCTCCTCCCTTTCTCAGACCCCCACTCTGCTCCCTGGAGGACCCAAGTCCAGGCCCCCAGACTCTTCCTTCCCAAGAACTCAGCAATGTGGGCCCTAGACTCCTCCTCCCATAGACTCGAGTCTATGCCCCAACTCCTTCTCCGGACCTAGAAGGCTGTCCCCTGCTGGGTACGCTTAGAATCTGAATTTGCAGCTCCTAGTTAGTGGTGGGCGCCCTCTAGTGGAGAACAGAGCGGCCCTGTGCTGTGATACACCTGCCAAGGGTGCGGTTGCTGGTCACTGAGCAACAAGCAGAGCAGGGAACCAACGTTTTTAAAAAATGTATTTAGTACAGGGTCGACAGGGTCTTACCACACAGATTGAACTCGTAGGCCTGTTTTCAGCCTCTCAAGCGCTGGGATTACAGCGTGCACCACTACGCCCAGTCTCAGTAACCTCCTCCGCGCACCCCTGGGGGCGGGGCCCGCATGGCAGGCCACCGAGGGAAACAACTTTGAAGGGGTCCTCTACAAGGTCACAGTCTAGCAAAAGAATCCCAGGTCCAGCAAATCTTTAACCCAGTGGACGAGGCCTGGAGGCGGATTGGGACATTTTGTAACTAAGAGCTGGGGGGAGGGGAAGCTGAAGGCAAAGGTGAAGCAGCAGGTTACTCTTCAAACGCCCTCCCCGGGTTTTCTGTGGTCCTTTACTCAGGTGTGTACATGTAATTTCTTTGTTTCTGGGGATGGAATCTAAGTTTTAGGGGGCGGGGCTGGCGCAGCATGTGGTGCTGGGGATTGAACAGGTCCCTGTTGCGGGCTATTTATTTATTTTTGCAGTACCAGGGATTGAACTCAGGACCCTGTGCTTGCCAGGCAAGTGCTTATTCTACTGAGCTATCTCCCTGGCCCAGGCTTGTTGATATTGAGACAATGTATTAAGTCACCAAGTTTCCCAGGCTGAGCTTCAACTTGTGATTTTCCTGCCTCAATTCCCAGAATCCTGGGATTACAGAGGTATACCACCACATCCAGTTCCCTAACTCTGTACATCGTAAAAAGAGGACTACAAAATATACAAGGCTTGCCGGGCGTGGTGGCTCACGCCTGTAATCCCAGCACTCGGGAGGCTGAGGCAGGAGGATTGGTGCGAGTTTGAGACCAGCCTGGGCTACAAAAGTGAGCTCAGGACCAGCCTCAACTGCATAGCGAGAC
Organism: Myocastor coypus; assembly: GCA_004027025.1. Taxonomy (NCBI): domain Eukaryota; kingdom Metazoa; phylum Chordata; class Mammalia; order Rodentia; family Myocastoridae; genus Myocastor; species Myocastor coypus. Next base: position 13,948 of record PVJA010035727.1, on the reverse strand, counting down.
CCTGTCTCAAAAAGGCAAAAAAAAATATATATATATACATATATATATATATATATACATATATATATATATATATATATATATATATATATATATATATATATACAAGGCTCAGATGGAAACCTCTCTCTGGAGGACTTAATCCTATGGTTACTTCATCTATGAATATTTTTTTGTCTTTTATTTTTTTTAAAGAATTTTTTATTTTATTTTATTTGTTTTCTTGTTTCAGAACCTTTATTTGTTTATTCACTCATTTTTTATGGCTGTCTCAGCCAGCCCCGAGGGCAGGGCTGGCACAGCATGTGGTGCCGGGGATCGAACCACGGTCCCTGAAGCCACCCAAGCTTTCCCAAGCTTTAGACCACTGAGCCATCCTGCCGGGCCCCTTTTTTTGTCTTTTAGAGACAAGGTCTCACTATGCAGTTCAGGCTGGCCTTGAGCTAACTTTTATAGCCAAGGCTGGTCTCGAACTCGCATCAATCCTCCTGCCTCAGCCTCCCAAGTGCTGGGATTACAGGTGTGCACCACCACATCCAACTTCATCTATGAATTTAAAGATTGGGCCTATGTCTAGGCATGGTGGCTCATACCTGTAATTCCAGCAGTAGGAAGGCTGGTGAGGGAGAGTCGGTTGAGTTTGCAGCCAGCCTGAGCTACAAAGTTCAAGGACAGCCTGAGCTGCATAGTGAAACCCTGTCGCAAAAAAAGAAAGAAAAATGCCGGGTGTGGTGGCGCATGCCTGTAATCCCAGCACTTGGGAGGCTGAGGCAGGAGGATCGCTGTGAGTTCGAGACCAGCCTGGGCTACAGAAGTGAGCTCAAGCCCAGCCTGAACTACATAGCAAGACCCTGTCTCAAAAAGCCAAAAAAAAAAAAAAAAAGGAAAGAAAGAAAGAGTGTGCCAGATAGCTCAGCAGATTGAAGTGACTGCTTAGGCAGAGCACAGCAGCTGGGGTTTGATCCCTGGCACACTGCACTGAGACAGTGAATGAGACTGGGTATGAGGCTGAAAACAGAAGAATCACTATGAGTTTGATCTATGTAGTGAGATCCTGAACATCTTGTTGTCCCTGTACCAAATATATTTTTAAAAAGTGATGTAGGGGCTGGAGGGATAGCTCTGTGACACAAGTGCCTGCCTGGCAATGCAAGGTTGTGAGTTCAAACCCTGGTCCCACACACACACAAAAAGAAGTGATGTTCCTCAGACACAATAATACATGTCTGTAATCCCCACAGTTGGGAGGTTGATGCAGGAGGATCTCCACAAATTTGAGGCCAGCCTAAACTTAACTAGACTCTATGAAAAAAAAAAAAGATATGGTTGGAATTGGTTATCTTTTTATTTTATTTTATTTTAAATTGGTCTTTTTTAAAATAATATTCTTTTTTAAAAAGAATTTTTCATTGTATTTATTTATTTTTTTCTTGTTTCAGAACTTTTATTTGTTTATTCACTCATTTTTATGGCCGGCTCAGCCCACCCTGAGGGCAGGGCTGGCGCAGCATGTGGTGCTGGGGATCGAACCTCGGTCCCTGAAGCCGCTCAAGCTTTCCCAAGCAAGCGCTTTAGACCACTGACTGAGCCATCCCGCCGGGCCCTTTTATTTTATTTTTTAATGGCCGGCTCAGCCTGCCCTGGGGGTGGGACTGGCGCAGCATCTGGTGCTGGGAATTGAATTGTGGTCTGTGCAGTTGCCTAAGTTTTTTTTGTTGTTGTTGTTGTTTTTTGTGCGACCAGGGTTCAAACTCATGATCTTCCCTAGGCCCATGCCTAAGCTTTTCTAAGCAGGCACCTTAGACTGCTGAGCCATCTCGCCAGCCCTTTTTTTCTTTTTCTTTTTTATATGGACTTGGTTATCAATCTTTGGGATTTAAATTTTTTTTTTTTTTAATTTTAGGGAAGAGACCATAGGGTGTACAGGGTCTCACTACTAGATTGGACTCATAGTGATCTGCCTGTTTATAGCCTCCCAAGAGCAGGGATTATAGGTGCATGCCACCATACTCAGCCTCTATTGCCAGCTCAGTTTGTCTTGGGGATGGGGCTGGCAGGCAGGTCCAGGGATCAGAGATGGAACCTCTGGCCCCTGAGCCTGCTTGTAGGTGCTTTAATGCACTGAGCTATTTGGCGTGTCTTTTGGGTTTTTGAGGATAGGGCTTCAATGTACACTTTAGACTGGCCTTGAGCTCACTGCATTCCCCAGGCTGGCCTTGAACTCACAGCAGTCCTCCTGCCTTAGCCTTCCAAGTGCTGAGATTACAAATCTGTGCTAGTAAAGTTGGACTTCTCAGAGATGGACAATGCTATTTCAAAGTCTGTTGAAGACTGAGTTTATATTTAGATTTATAAGCCGGGAGTGGTGGCTCACGCCTGTAATCCCAGCACTTGGGAGGCTGAGGCAGGAGGATCGTTGTGAGTTCGAGACCAGCCTGGGCTACAAAAGTGAGCTCAAAGCCAGCCTGAACTGCACAGTGAGACCCTGTCTCAAAAATAAAAAAATAGATTTATAGTAATTGGTTATGTGAATATAGTATGTTTAAACACTGGAGAACTCTTTCATTGTCTTAAAACCAAACACCAGTAGCTGGGGAGATAACTCAGTGGAATAACTGCTTGCCTGGCAAGTGCAGGGTCCTGAGTTCAATCCCTGGCACCATAAAAAAGAAAGAAAGAAAGAAAAAAAAAATACCACCTGGGCTTCAATTTGTGTTTCTTGGTCTGTTAAATGCAAGGGTTGAAGACAAGGAAGTAATTTCTAATTATTATATATAATATAATATAATATATATTGGCTTGCTCAAGTGGCCTTAATATCAGGTCTGGTAGGGCAAATGGAGGTGGGGATTAAACCGTGGTCCCTGCATCTGACTGGGTTTGCCCTAGCAGGCACCTAAACAACTGAGCTAACCACAAGCCCAACTCTAATTTTATATTTTTGATCTCAATTATGACAGTTTAATTAGAATCTCCTGTATCTAAAGTGCTGTCTTTCACTTACCGAGAAATATTTTATTTTTATCTTTGGTACTGGGAATCAAATTCAGGACTTTGTGCCTGCTGGGCAGGCGCTTAAGCCACTGTGAGAAGTATTTTACTGTGGTGTATGTATAAAAACCAAGTAAAGGGCTGAGTTGGGGAGATAGCTCAGTGGCATAAGTGCCTGCTTGGTGAGCACAAAGTCCTGAATTCGGGGCCTGGTACCAAATAAATAAACAAATAAATAAATAATAAAATAAGAGAGCCGGGCGTGGTGGGTCACGCCTGTAATCCCAGCACTCGGGAGGCTGAGGCAGGAGAATTGGTGTGAGTTCAAGACCAGCCTGGGCTACAAAAGTGAGCTCAAGGCCAGCCTCAATGCGTGGTGGTACATGCCTATAATTCTACGACTCATGAGGTTGAGGCAGGAGGATCACTGCAAACTGGAGACCAGCCTGCGCTACAAAAAAAAAAAAAAAAAAAAAAAAAAAAAAAAAAAAAAAAAA
>PVJA010035727.1:0-10360 GCA_004027025.1 Myocastor coypus | reverse complement strand
TTTTTTTTTATTGATGATTTTTTTTTCTTGTTTCAGAACTTCTATTTGTTTATTCACTTATTTTTATGGCCGGCTCAGCCCGTCCCGAGGGCAGGACTGACACAGCATGAGGTGCCGGGGATTGAACCGGGGTCCCTGAAGCCGCCCAAGCTTTCCCAAGGAGGCGCTCCAGACCACTGAGCCATCCTGCCGGGCCCCTGTAACAAGTTTCTTAAAGTTTGTACATACCCTTGTGGAGGCCCTCAGATCACCTTCTGCTGTTTTTTTTTTTAGCAGTGACCCTATGGCAGAGCTGGAGATACAGCAGTACCCATTGTGCCCACCTGCCAGTGGAGGAGACCCCCCTATTGCCCACAGGGAAGACACAAAGTCTGCAAGGATTGGGGAACTGAGGAAACTAGAAAGACCCTCTGCTGGGCTACAAAAATAAAAAAACACAAAGATAAGACCCTCTAGGGCAGTGGTTCTCAACCTTTCTAATGCCGTGACCCTGCAATACAGTTCCTCATGTTGCAGTGGCCCCAAACCAAAAAATAATTTTGGTGGCTACTTCGAATTACTAATTCCAATAAATAACATTTCACCATGGCATAGCATGGGTTTAAATATGTATTTTCCAAAGGCTTTAGGCGATGCCTGTGTTTTGGTTGCTTGACCCCCTCCGGAGTCGCAACTGACAGGTTGAGAACTGCTGCTCTAGGGAAAGGGAGGAGGCAGAAAGTAAAATGCTAAGTGAATATTTAGAATCCTCCCAAACAAAGCCTGCTGTGCCTTCCAGGTAGTATAGTACATTCATAGTAACTGATATTAGCCACGGAAGTGCAAGCGCAGGCCCAGGGACTTATACTTGAGATCTTGCTCTCTATTCCCAATAACCCTGGACAGGGAGTGGAATAGGAGTTACGGGCTGGGATGTTACAGATAGAAACAACAGAGCTGAGCGAGTATTTCTCTTCTCTCCACCACACCACCCTAGTGATTATCCCGGCTGCCATAACCCCAAGACAGGGAAGTTGTGTGAGCCACTTCTCATTTCTCCTTCAACCCTAAACACAGCACTGCCCTAATGATTACCCAAGTTTAAGTTTTGGAGGTCTCAAGGCCAGAAGTGGCAGGTTACTGACACCAGTGAGGGAGATGGTTGGTGACACCTTGGGTCACGGGTGACTGTAAGCCTGAATTATTAAGTCCCTTGCTTCTCTGTCCTGCCTTCCCTGCTACCACAATCCTGAGATCTTCAACAAATGTACTATACACCAGATGTGTCCTTGGCAATTTTTTTCCTTGACTTACACAAGAACCTGGACTTTGTTTTTCACTGACTCTACTGCAGTGCGGATACTAAACCTCAAAGAGCTAAGTCACTTATCAAGAACAGCAGTGGGGTGTGGCAGCACACAAGTGTAATCCTAACGCTGGGGAGGCCGAGGGAGGATGATCTCTGAGCTCGAAGCGATCCGGGGCTACATAATCGAGTTGAAGGCCAGCGACTTACATAATGGGATCCTTTCTCAAAACCAAACAACAAAAACCCAACCAAACAAAGACAACAAACCCAAACACTCCCTCACCCCAAGAATCAGTCAGTAGGCAGTACCAGTTTGAATCCAGCTCACTGGTAGGGTTAGTCTACTCAAGACCTTTTTTTTTTTTTTTTTTTGGTGGGACCGGGATTCAAACTCAGGACCTTGCGTTTGTTAGGCAGGCACTTGTGCCTCGGAGCTATCTCCCCAGCCCTTCAAGATGTTTTTTTTTTGTTTGTTTTGTCTTTGCTAAGCCTCCATGACATCTTGTCCGGGCTACCTTCAAAAGGTGTACAAGTTTGGAGCTTCGGGAAACTACACAGCTGATAAAAAAAAATCCCATAGTTCCTGAAAGCTCAGGAATCACAGTCTTGAAGGACCACTTCGGGAACACGAAAGCGCGCTAAGCTAGGCTATCCCAAAGCCTGGGGAGGTAGCCCTGAGAACTGTCACATAGGAAACCTAAATACACAAAGCTTTGACTGTGACCTCTTGGACTTTACGGAGAAAAGGGCGGCGTTAAGAGGCGTCTAAAACAAGGTAACCGGAAAGGTTCCTTCTCTACGAGAACGGTGGCCGGAGAGGTTCTTTTAACGCAGAGAGGCGTGGTTGAAGTGGGACCTTTTCACGCGTTGCGGTGGCTTAGGAAAGTTCAAGAAACGGAATGAAAAACACTAGGAGGGGCCGGAGAGATAGCTCCGTGGCACAAGTGCCTGCCTGGCAAGTGCAAGGTCGTGAGTTTGAACGCCAAAACAGTCCCGCCAAAACAAAACACTAGAGGAATTTGCAGGTCGAAGCGATCAAGATGGCATGGAAGTTCATACAATTCGAAAAGTCACTTAATTAGAGCAATGGGCAATGTAGAGAACTCGTGGTAAACCTGTATGCTAAGTTACAAAGTTGAGGAACTTAAGAGGACACAGTAGCATCCCCACTGGCGAAAACAAACAAGAGGTGGGAGTCAGACGAATAAGGTAGCCAGGTTGGTCCTTCCGCAACCGGAAGTGGTTCTTCTGAAGGCGTGACAGAAGGGTTTAGCCGGATACGGTGGCCCAGAGGCTCGGGCTAGGAGTGAAATCTCGCGCTATTGTGTCGAGAGACGGGGCGGGGCTGGCGGCGGGGGCGGGGACCTGGAGGGGGAAGATGGCGGCGGCGCAGGAGGCGGACGGGACCGGCAGCGCCGTGGTGGCGGCCGGGGGCGGTAGCTCCGGTCAGGTACAGAGGTCGACAGGGACCTGAGGGGGCTCTTCCGCAGGTCGGGGGCGTCCCACAGAGCGTGTCTTGCCGCTCTTCGCGGACTGCGGTGCACTGGGGTCTCCTTGCCCAGAGGGACCTTGAATATCGGGCCCAGATGAGGCCGGGCCGCCCAGGAGCTCGTACCGTCCGGTGGCGGGAACCGTCCCTGTTGTGTCTGGTCCCCTGCACGCTCGTGCCCGGCGGGCGCCAGGCTCAGTGCTCGAGCCAGGGAGAGCGTGGCGTGGAGGGGCGCAGACTTGTACGCGGTCGTGCTGGGTTCCTGACTGTGAGATTCCAGGCTCCGAGACCATTCTTAAGAGTGGCTAGGTATTCAGGCTCTCGCAGTCTGAGATATGGGTGCCGGTTAACTGCGAGCTTTCTACCTCTGAGGAAATAAGGTAATCACCAAGAGTGAGATCTCATACTGTGGAGGCCGGTGGACCTATTTTACAGACAAGAATTTGACTAATAGTGAGACTAAGGTTGAAGTCACCCCGGATAAGTTTGGCATCTATTCATTCCTTGTAGAAGCTGACCCAGGTTGATCTGGACTGGGTAATGAGTGCTTTTAGCATAAACTGGTTTTTTAAGGGAACTGAACTTGAGAGAGATGACTTTGGACCCATTGCTACCTAAATGAAACAGACCGCAGAACACACCAATTCAGCCTTCCAGGCACTATTCAGGCATTGGGGGAATAGATGAAGTGACAGCAAGGTGCTGACACCCACTGGGATGTCACTTATGTGGGAGGCAGCTCAGGGGAGAAGAGTGCAGGTTGGGAGGCGAGAGTGAAGCTGACTTTGCCATCTTGGCTAAGTTCCTTTCCCTTTTTGGAACTTCATTTCTCCAGTGGTTAAAGAGTTGGACAGCAAGACCAGCCCTGTCTTTGGTGGGGCCACATAGTGGGTTGCAGCCATGTCCCTGCTGCAAGGGGAGTGGAAGGAGCCTGCCATGTAGACAGTTACTACATATATGTACGTATATACATATATATATATGTACATATATATATATATATATATATTTTTTTTTTTTTTTTTCTTTTGCAGGACTGGGGTTTGAACTCACAACCTTGCACTTGCCAGGCAGGCACTTGTGCCACAGAGCTATCTCCCCAGCCCCCGACAGTTACAATATTGATGAGTAGAATGGTGACATAAGTCAGAATTAGGGACTAGGGGCATCCAAAGAAGGGACAAATATCTAGGGAAAGACACCAGGGGACATTTGGATGATGGAGCAAACACACCTGGACTGAGTGTTTTCAGCATTTGCAGCGAGGACTTGATCTGGGTTGCAACACCTCAGGAAATGATTGTTGAGCATGTGCTGGAATAATGATGAAGGCTCAGCCTTTAGAAGCCTCCCAGTCTTTCAGAGAGGGAGATCTTTTTTCCTCTTAAGTTCATGTAGATTATTGGGGGTGGGTAGCTCATGAGACTGGGTTCAAATTGCTCTTACTGCCCTGAGTTCCCCAATGTATCCAGGTCCTTCTTCCTTTTTTTTTTTTGTCTTTTTGAGATAGGGTCTCACTATGCAGTTCAGGCTGGCCTTGAGCTCACTTTGGTAGCCCGGGCTGGTCTCGAACTCGCACTGATCCTCCCGCGTCAGCCTCCCAAGTGCTGGGATTACAGGCATGCGCCACCACGCCCAGCATCTTCTTCCTTTTTTGATACAAGGCTCTACTCGTGATATTCCTAGGGCCAGCAAGATAGCTCAGGGGACTAAGTGCTTGCTTAGGCAAGTGCAGGGGTCAGGGTTTGATCCCTGGCATCACATGTTGTGCTAGCTCTGCCTGGTGCTGGCTCCACCTCTGGGGACACTAAGCTGGGGATGGAATCTGGGCGTGGTGAAACATGCCTATAATCCCAGCAGTTAGCTAGGGGATGCTAAAAACAGGAGGATCACTATGAGTCTGAGCTGCACAGTGAGATCCTACTCACACAGACACACAAAACAAGTCAAGATATTCCTGCCTCAGGCTTCTGAGCGATGGGCCTCAGCCCTTCCTTGTCCTGACTCTGAAGTCTTAAGGCTCATTCCCTTGTCTTCAGGTTAAGAACTTACTTATTTATTTATTTAGGGCAGATCCAGGACTCATATAATCTGACTCTTTAGAATGTTGTCTTCTTTTTTTTTTTTTTTTTTGGTCTTTTTGAGACGGTCTCACTATGCAGCTCAGGTTGACCTTGAGCTCACTTTGTAGCCCAGGCTGGTGTCAAACTGATAAGTATCCTCCTGCCTCAGCCTCCTGAATGCTGGGATTACAGGCATGTATCACCATGCCTGGCCTTTTTGTTGTTGTTGTTTTTGGGGGGCAACATTTCACAGTGTAGTTCAGATTGGTCTTGAATTCACTATGTAGCCCAGATTGGTCTAAATCTTGTGGCAGTCCTCCTGCCTCAGCCTCCTGTGTGCTGGAGTTGTAGGCATATGTCGCCATACCCACTTTCAACCAGCGTTAGTCAAGGCCATCACTAGTGACGCTTTTGGCTTGGTTAGTTCTTTGCAGGGGCTGGTCCATGTGCCTTAGGATGTTTAGCAACATTGTGACCTCTCTGCAGAGGATGTCAGAAGCATACATCCCTGTGCTGAGTTGTTACAACCAAAAATGTCTCTAGAAGTTGCCAAATGCCCTGGGGACACATTTACCCCTGCTTGAGCACCCCTGGATTAGAAGAGGGTCAGCCATGCCAACCTTTCATTCCCAGGAGCATCTCAGATCCATTTCCTCAGCCCTTCATCCTATGTCTTCTCTACCAGACTGCTCTTCACGGGCGCTACAGATCTCAGATATCTTTTCCTCAATAAAGCCTCCCTGACCCTCTCAGGCTGGGTTCATGGACTGGACTAGGAGCCGCAGCAAGGAAGCAAGCATCACAATTGTCTTGATCTGCGCTATGTTGCTGGCACTACTCGGTTCAGTGCTGGGAGCAGGGAGGAGCTCAGTTTGTAGAATGAATAAGGTGGATTCTGTGCTGCCCACTGCAGAAGCAGGCAGTGCACTGGTTGGGCTGCAAGCTGGCTTTGTCCAGGTCTTTGTGGTCTTGTGGTCCCAGCTGCTTCCTCGGCCCCTGAAGCCTGTTGCTGGGGGTCTTATATGAGATGGGACAGACAGGTCAAGAGCAGGAGCTTTGTCTGCACCACTGTGGCCTTAACTCCTACCCTTATTCCCTAGGCCAGGAACCTGGCTCATTGGGCAACCTTTGCCCAGTCCCATGCCACAGCCAGCCTGCTCTTTTAGTAGGGAGCCCAGACATGGAGTCCCATTTCTGCCTCAGTAGATTAGGTCGGTACTGCATGCTGGAGGACCTGCCTTCTGGGAACTCAAGTTCTGTTTGGGCGCTGTGATGGGGGAGACATAGACAGGGACACAGTGCAGGAGAAAGAGGAAAAATGTACAGCTCCTCAAATGGCAGCAAATGTACACAGAGATAGAGCTGATAAGGGGATAGGAATTGCTGATTAAATAGTGGTCTGGGGGGGCTCCTCTGAGGAGGTGAGTTTGACTGAAGACCTGAAGGAAGGAAGTCACAAAAGTAGGTGAGGGAAAAGCCTTTCAGGTGGGGCCTGGCAGGATGGCTCAGTGGTCTAAAGCGCCTGCTTGGGGAAGCTTGGGTGGCTTCAGGGACCGCGGTTCGATCCCGGGCACCACATGCTGCACCAGCCCTGCCCTCGGGGTGGGCTGAGCCAGCCATAAAAATGAGTGAATAAACAAGCAAAGGCTCTGAAACAAGAATAAAAATAATAAATAAAATAAAAAATTCTTTAAAAAAAAAGACACACACACAAAAAAGCCTTTCAGGTAATGGGAGCAGCAAGTGCAAAGGTCCTGAGGTGGAAGGTACCAGAAAGAAAGGAGCTGGGGTATGGGAAGAGCTTGGCTTCTACTCTACAGGCCAGGGGAGCAGCATCTGGTGACTCTTGATGGAGATGACTTAGATACAGTAGAGGGAGGTCAGTGGCTTTTCTTTTGTCATTCAGTGGAACCAGGGTTGCAGTTCAGTCTGAGATGACAGCCATCCCTCAGTGTCCGGGAGCGGGGGGGGGGGGGGGGGGGGGGGAGGCTGGTCACAAGACTTGCCTCCCATAGTGATGCTGTGGTCCTTTATGTGAAACAGTGTAGTGCCCGGTGGAGCAGGTGCAGATCTGTGATTCCAGCACAGGGTGGGAAGGGGATGTGAGGCAGGAAGATCCTATGAGGCCAGCCAGGCTACAGAGTGAGACCCTATTTCAAAAAAAGAAAAAGATTGAGTGTGGTGCACGCCTGTAATTCCAGTGCTTGGGAGACTGAAAACAGGAGGATCACTACAAGTCTGGTCTGTATAGTTAGACCGTATAGACCAGTGGTTCTCAATCTTTCTAATGCTATGACCTCACATTACAGTTCCTCATGTTGCGGTGACCCCAAACCAAAAAATAATTTTGGTGGCTACTTCAAAACTGTAATTTTGCTGCAGTAATGATTCAGAATGGCTTTAGGTGACCCCTGTGTTTTGGTTGTTCGACCCCCGCCGGGGTCGCAACCCACAGGTTGAGAACCGCTGCTATAGACTCTGCACTAAATGCATAAAAAAAGGAAAGACAAGCCCACATGGCGGGGCATTTGTATATGAGCCGCACAGAAGCCATCTCTAGGTGACTCTCATCTAGTGTGGTGCAGTTGTCTCTTTCTCTGAATCTTTTCTGTCCACAGTGGGTTGAATCCTGCATGCAGAATCTGCAAATACAGGGCTGCTGGGGCTTTCATTACCTCAGAAAGTTTCTGTGTTCCTTTTGCTTCTATTTATTTACTTTAATGTATTTAATGCAGCTCAAACTTATAATCCTCTTGTTTTCAGCCTCCCCAGCCCTGGGATTATAGGCTTGTGCCACCATGCCTATACTCTGTGGCCAGTTCAGGGTGCAGGGCAAGTGGTGCATGGGATCCAACCCTAGTCCCTGAGCTTGCCTAAGCAGGCACTTAGTCTGCTGAGCTATCTTGCCAGCCCTTACTTGTTTGTTTTGAGACAGGGTTTCACTCTGTAGCTCAGACTGGCCTGGAACTTGTGGAGATCCTCCTGCCTCAGTCTCCACGCTGCTGGGATTACAGGCTTGTTGCTCCACCGTGTACTGCTCCACATTCATTTTTGTAGTCACTGTCTGCTCCCAGCCTGGGGCAGCCACTGAAGAGCTTTCTGGCTCTTTGGTGTCTTGTCTTGTCTTGTCTTTTCTCTTTTTTCTTTTCTTTTTTTTTCTTTTTTGTGCTGGGAATTAACTCAGAACCTTGGCTTGCCAGGCAGGCACTATACCACTGAGCTACATCTCTGGTCCACTAGAGTTTCTAAAAATTACTTAAAGCCATTTAAATTGTATCTGACTGCTGTCATTGGGGATGATGGTTTGGAGATTCATGCTGTTACATGGATTTGCATTTGTTAATTTGTTTTTTTGTGATACTGGGATTGAGTGCAGGACCTTCACAGAGAGCTATATCCCCAGTCTTTTTAACTTTTTTTTTTTTTTTAGTGTATTGCTAAGTAGCCCAGACTGACCTAGAACTAACAGCACTGTTCCTGCCTCAGCCTCCCAAGTGCTGGGATTAGAGGCATGGGCTACCACAGCCAGTCTGCTTTCTTTTGGAGATAAGTCTTGCTGTGTAGTTCAGACTGTCTTTGTAGCCCAAGGTGACCTGGAACTTGCAGCAATCCTCCTGCTTCAGCCTTCTGAGTGCTGGGATTACCACCGTGCTTGGTGTGCTTGTTGCTTTTTATTGTTTATTTGTGTTGTGAAGCCACATCACAGTTCATTCAGTTACTGAAAAGCCTTGGGTTGTTTATAGTTTGGGACTGTTACAAATAATACCACCATAAAAGTTTGTGTACAACCTTGTGTGTAGACATATGTCTTCCTGTGTCTTGGATTGCTGCCCAAACTGGGTTCTCTAGTTTGTATGGTAGCTGTAGGTTTAGCTTGATAAGTCACTGCCCTGGGTTCCAAAGCAGCTGCACCATTTTGGATTCCTGTGTTCCCCCTCATGTATACTAGAGACTGAATGCAAAGCCTTTGCACTTTGGTATATCCCCATCACCCCCCACCTTTTTCTTTTGCTTTTTGAGACAAGATCTTGCTATTGCACAGTGCAGGTTGTCCGTGAGCTCACTTTTATAGCCCAGGCTGATCTCAAACTTGCACTGATCCTCCTACCTCAGCCTCCCAAGTGCTGGGGTTACAGGTGTGCACCACCACACCCTGCTTTTCCTCCACCCCCCTTTTGGTCAGAGGGGCTCAGAATCTCCTGCTCTGTCCATAGTCTGAGGTGGTGTGGGTAAACACATGGGCAGGGATGACAACTCTTTGTTGGAGTGGATGCTCCAACCCCTTTTAAATTTTTTATTTTGAGACAGAATCTTGTTAAGTCATGAAGTTGCCCAAGTTAGGTTTGAACTTATGATCCTCCTGCCTCAGCCTCCCAGAGTGTGGGATTTGAGGCTTGCTTTGCACACCAGGAGCTGCCAGTGCATTTGATTAGGGGCCTGCAGGCCTCTTGTTGTGGTTTTAGTCTGTGTGGGACATTGCCTGCTAGGTTATCCATTGCTGTGGATAAGAGCGAGACCTGGGAGATAGCCAGTACATGTTAAAGTCCTGGCCCCGCCCCAGCTCTGTTCCCAACCCTGAGTCAACTCAGATGCTCTACAGACCTGAATGTGGCACCTTGCTCCCAGAACCAGGCCAGGCCCAAAGAGGCCCTGTGTCCCTGTGGCCTCACTGGCCTGCACACCCCTCCCTGTTCATTTCTCTCTAAGACCCCCCTTCCTGGGATTACCAGACTGAGGGTCCCACCCAGATGTCAAAGGCAGCTCGTCAGGGGGCCTCTCTCCCTGACACCTGGTCAATAGTGGGTATCTGCTACCTATCACTTCTGCTGCCTGTTTTTCCAGGGCATGTTTTCTATTCACCTTTTGTTTTGCTTTTTGTCGTTTTGCAACAGGGTCTTACCATGTTATCCGGGCTGCTAGTCCTCCTCTCCTAAGAGCTGTGTGGCTTGAGATACTGAAGCCCACGCTCTGTTGTGTTTTTCTGGGTCTCTCTTGCCTGCTGGATCAGCAGCCCCACACAGGCTGGCACCCGCTGCCATCCGACCCTTCCAGTGGCTGTGCCCACCTCCTCACCTCCAACCTCAGTGAGTGATGGCAGTCTTCAGCCTGTGTGTTGCTTGCTGGACCTGCGCCCTCCCACCTGCCGTATCATAGCCAGCAGCCTGTGACACCTCCACTGTTGTCCTCATGCACTCTAGTGCTGTCTGTTCTGGGTTTATACCTGTCTGGAAACGAGTTTGACGTCTCACAGAGTATAGAACAGAGGTTAGCATGGGGCTCTGTGGGTCTCTGCTGTATCCCCTACAGTAGTGAGCTGCTTGGGTATTTTCCTTATGTTGGAAGGAGACCCAACTTTCCTCCGAGGTGCTTTTGTTGATTCCACCTCTGACCGTAGCTCAGGCTTGTGGTGTTCTCAGTCTGTCTGTGCCACAGTGCATGTTGGTACAAGAGTCCTGTGTCAGCCGGGCGTGGTGGCTCACGCCTGTAATCCCAGCACTTGGGAGGCTGAGGCAGGAGGAT
>PVJA010035726.1:0-21635 GCA_004027025.1 Myocastor coypus | reverse complement strand
GGCTTCAGGGACTGCGGTTCGATCCCCGGCACCACATGCTGCGCCAGCCCTGCCCTCGGGGTGGGCTGAGCCGGCCATGAAAATGAGTGAATAAACAAACAAAGGTTCTGAAACAAGAAAAAAAAATAAATAAATAAAATTTAAAAAAGAAAGAAGAAAAAAGAAAAAAAAAAGTAAAACAGCCGGGCGTGGTGGCTCACGCCTGTAATCCCAGCATTTGGGAGGCTGAGGCAGAAGGATTGGTGTGAGTTTGAGACCAGCCTGGGCTACAAAAGTGAGCTCAAGGCCAGCCTCAACTGCATAGCGAGACCCTGTCTCAAAAAGACAAAAATAAAATAAGTAAAAATAAAAGTTGACACATTGCATATTGTCCTCACAATAGTTCTACAGAGCACAGTGTGTGGGCATGACCCACCTCCCTATTGACGTTGCTAAGAAGAAAAAAAAAAAAAAAAGAAAAAAGAAAAAAAGAAAGGAAAAGAAAATTCTTCTCTTTGGACTAAGAGGAAGCAGATGCATATACAGTCAAATGTTCTGCAATTGCAATGGGCCATCAGTGAAGTTTGTTATGTTGGAGGCTATTGATCTAAGCCTCCTAAAGCTCATCTCACCAATCTAGCTCTGTGTTTGATGCATTGTAATTAAGCTTTTTTTTTTTCCCCTGGGTGATCAAGGGCAAGTCAAAGCAAGACCTGTATAACAAAACATTCATTTTTTTTGTATCTTCCAGGGTCAAGTCCCCTCAGGATTAAGTTTGGGACCATATACAGTACTTTGTAGAACTGTTGTTAGTGTCAGCCTTCGGGACGAGTCACGGCCATTGCTTGGCCAATGAAAGCCTGAGAGAATGTTTTTCTCTGAGTGACTCTCCATAGATGCACTATAGTTCATTTATCCCTTTCCTCTGAGGTCCCATAATCTTCTTGACCAGAAAATTTGGGACACCTCTGAATTATGGGATATTACAGCACAGGTTCTCTTATATCCTGAGTCCTTATTGACCTTGAAGGGCTAGCCAAAATATTGGCTATCCTCATAGCTGAGGAGGGCTTATGTTTTAAGGTTCACTATGACTTGGTAATTATTGAAGCTAGATAATGGGTATGCGAGGGTTCATTGTACAAGCCTTTCTACTTTTGTGTATAGTTGGAAATTTTCTATAATAAATAGATAAAAACTTAAGTTTAATTTTAATGTAAAGATAAATGGACTGGAGTGCAGCTCAGTGACACAACATCTGCCTGGCAAGCATAAGACCCTGAGTTCAATTCTCCATATAAATAAAACAAAATAAAATTTTGTTGCTTGTCCAGCCTGGGCTCATGTAACTGATGATTTTTTTGTGTGTGTGGGACCAGGATTAGAACTCATGACCTTGCACTTGCCAGGCAGGCACTTGCACCATGGAGCTATCTCCCTGGCCCCTTAAAATAAAATTGTATATAAATAAAGAAATACTTAGTCCGATGTTAGCTATGCATGAGGCTCTGAGTTCAGTCCCCAGCATCAAAAAGAAATACTGAATGTATTAGTTAGTATGAAATATCTGCTGTCACCTAGTCCTCACAAGCACTCACCCAGTTTCCGTAATTATCTCGCTTGGTTTTCACCACACATGGCATTTTGCAAATTGAAAATCTGAGCCTCAGTAAAGTCAGTTAACTTTCTCAAGGACCTGACAGTAAACCCTTTGGTAGGATAGGGTGCTTCAGTAAACACCAGCAAAAAGATTGACAACTAAGGAGGGGGTCAGTCATTCAGATCTTCACTTTGGAATGAGCCATCTTCTCCCTGCAGCTGGTGGTTGGTGACCTTGGACCAGGTGGGCGGAATCCCTACCTGAAGGTGCTCAAAGGACCAGCAGTGCTGACAGAAAACCCACTGCCTTCGCTGCCAGCTGCTGTTGCTACCTTCCTCATGGAACAACATGATTCCCGGACTCCAGCTTTGGCACTGGCTTCAGGCCCTTGTGTCTATGTGTATAAGAATCTAAGACCCTACTTCAAGTTCACCCTACCCCAGTTGCCTCCAAATCCTCTGGAACAAGATCTTTGGAACCAGGCAAAGGAAGTAAGTGGCAAAGGGGGTGGAAACCAGAAGGTAAAGATAGCAGGCATTGGTGGAATAGGCTAGGCTCCTAGCAAGGAGGGTGGGGTTCTCAGTGGGCTAGTGGTGGGAGATCAGCCACAGCCCATCACCACCAGCAGCAGCAGTGGCCTTTCTAGGTGAGGTGCTATGCTCAGCCCTTTATTTAGCCATGGGCCCCAGGGAGGTGCCCAGCAGACCCTTTGGAGAATAGAACTGATGAAATCCTCCTGCAGTAGCCACACCTCTACCCACCTCTCAGGGAAAGGGAACTAAAGAAGCATGGGCTCTCCAGAGAAGAAGGGGCAATTGAAAGCAGCAAGAGTCCCCTCTCCTCACAGGGACTTTGAGGAAGGCATGGAAAAGAAGAGGCACACTCATGCTGCCCATGTGTGTGCCTCTGAGGCTGAATTCAAATCTAGGCCCCTGAACTTAGGGCTCAGTGCAAGGGAAGGTTGGGAGGGAAGTGGGAGAGGAAGAGGAACTGCCGGAAGTATAAAGCTCCCTGTAAAGCCACAGTTCACCGGCCTTCCCTCCTTCCTCTGTCATCCCAGGACCGGATTGACCCATTAACCCTAAAGGAGATGCTGGAGAGCATCCGGTAAGAGCCCGCCTTCCCCCAACTGCTCCTATCTACCTGCACCCCAAAGCTTTCTGTGTAACCCTTGGGTACTCTCCTTACAGGGAGAAGGCAGAAATAGCTTTGTCTGAACAGTCACTCAGGTAAGGGCCCTGTGAAGGCCTGGGGAAAGGGTGTGGCTGTCGACTGCCCCCAAAGGCAGCTAGGACAGAGCATGCACATGCCAGTTCTCTCTGTGTCCAGATTTCTGCAGCTTGAGCTGAGTGAAATGGAGGCCTTTGTGAACCAGAACAAATCCAAGACCATCAAGCGGCAGGTAATGCCCCCTTCTATTTTTTTCAATTGCCCTACGAAAACATTTTTTATGAGACTGTACCCTCAGTGGTAAATTCTACCAAAACCCTGTTTCACTTTACAGTTTCTCTTCCAGCTTTACCATATGTATATAGTCAAAAGTCAAATGTACCTTGTGTATTTCTTTAATAGTAACATCCAACTCCTTCCTCAGCAGTGCTGAGTGTGGGACTAAGGGCCTTGCCATGTGCACCACTGAGCTACATACACCCTCAGCAGTGATAGCTTTTAATGCACAGAAAGCCATGCACACACCTGTAGTCCCTACTCAGAAGGTCAGTAGCTCAGATCTGTAGTTGTCAATATCTTTTTTGTTTGTTTGTTTTGTTTTTGGTGGCACTGGGTTTCGAACTCATGACCTTGCACTTTCCAGGCAGGCACTTGTGCCACGGAGCTATCTCCCCAGCCCCTATAGTTGTCAATATCTTTGAGTATTGGGGGCCCGGCAGGATGGCTCAGTGGTCTAAAGCACCTGCTTAGGAAAGCTTAGGCAGCTGCAGGGACCGCGGTTCGGTCCCTGGCACCACATGCTGCGCCAGCCCTGCCCTCAGGGCAGGCTGAGCTGGCCATAAAAATAAAATAAACAAAAGTTCTGAAACAAGAAAAAAAACAAAACAAAACACCTGGTTAAAAAAATAATATGTATGTTTGAGTATTTTTCAGACCAAGAAGTGAATTAATTATTGAGCTGGAAGGGGCCTTGGAGGTAGCTCATGGTCTAAGCACCTGCCTGGCATGTGCAAGGTTGCTGTGCACTTGCATGCCGTGCTGGCCCCACCTCCAAGCTGCAGAATGAGACCCTGTATCAAATACATAAATTATTGAGCTAGGGAGGTGGGGACAGTCTTCCCAAACATGTGTCATTACTGGTCTTGGGACCACTTCTATCTGTTCACATTCCTGTGATGTTTCTCCTGCATTAGATGTTGAGAATGAGTCCTTTTTCAAAAAGTCTGAATGATAATCACACAGTGGACAGATAATTTATCCAAAGAAAAACATTTGGTTTCTGCTCACGTGTAGGGAAAATTTCTTTGGAAGGAAGCATCCTTATCCTTTTTGTCATTGTTTGTTGTCCAGTTAAAAGGAAAACAGTAAAAAAAAAAAAAAAAAAAAGGCAGGCTAGGGCTATAGCTTAGTGGTGCAATGCCTTTCTGACAAGCACAGGGTCATGAATTAGGTACAAATAAAATAAAAATATAATAAAATATGGGGCTGGGGAGATAGCTCAGTGGTCTTAAGTGCCTGCCTGGTAAGTGTAAGGTCCCAAGTTCAATCCCAAGTACCACATGTGGTGCCAGCCCCAGATCCCATGGCACTGGCCCCAAAACCAAGCATGGTGGTGCACACCTGTAATTCCAGCACTGGGGAGGCTGAGACAGGAGGATCACTACAAGTGTGAACTGTATAGTGAGACTCTGTACCAAATAAATAAACCATAAATACCTTTGCACCCAAGTATTCAATCACATTTCTTCTTTTTCTTTCCATTTTATGTATTTGGTACAAGGTCTCACTATGCAGCTCAGACTCGTAGTGATCCTCCTGTTTTTAGCTTCCCTAGCACTGGGATTACAGGTGTGCACTGCCATGCCCAGACTCTGTCACAGCTCAGTGCATCCTCAGTCACATTTTTGATGGCTTTTTGCCATTTCTTCCCTCCTGCGGCATGTAGGGTTGTCTTGGGAGTGGGGAGGTTCCCAGTGTGACTCAGTGGGCCTTCCACAGACAGTCATCACCACCATGACCACCTTGAAGAAGACCCTGGCTGATGAAGATGCCATTTCCTGTCTTGTGCTGGGCACTGAGAATAAGGGGCTCCTGGTTATCGACCCTGAGGCCTTCATTGTTTTGGCTGAGGTCAGTGTTGGCTCCAGCCTCGGGCATGCCCAGGTTCTAGGCTGCATTCCCTCTACATGTTCCTAGTCTATTTTGGGTAGTACACATACATGGTAAAAAAATTAGAAACTAAGCATAATGAAAAATGTACACATTACAAAATCCCACCACTTAGCCGGGCGTGGTGGCGCACGCCTCTAATCCCAGCACTTGGGAGGCTGAGGCAGGAGGATCGGTGCAAGTTCGAGACCAGCCTGGGCTACAAAAGTGAGCTCAAGGCCAGCCTGAACTGCATAGTGAGACCCTGTCTCAAAAAGGCAAAAAAAAAAAAAAAAAAAAAAAAAAAAAAAAAAAAAAAAAAAAATCCCACCACTTTTAAAAGTTTTGACATATATCTTTCTGGACATTTTCATATATGGACATGGTCATATAACTATATATCATAACAGGATCATGGTGCAAATTCATGTAATTTGCTGTTTTCGCATTGCAGTAAAGCATTATATTTCCCTGTCTATAAAACCACATCACTCGGGAGGCTGAGGCAGGAGGATTGGTGCGAGTTCGAGACCAGCCTGGGCTACAAAAGTGAGCTCAGGACCAGCCTCAACTGCATAGAGAGACCCTGTCTCAAAAAGACAAAAAAAAAAAAAAAAAAAACCACATCAACCTTTTAAAAAGCTAGATCCATTATATAGGTGAACCATAATTTATTTGCTCTATTAACTATTATACATTTAAATTGTTTTTATTTATTTATTTATTATTTTTATTTATTTATTTATTTATTGCAGTTCAGGGGATTGAACGCAGAGCCTTGCACTTGCTAGGCAGTTGCTTATTCTACTGAGCTATCTCCCCAGCCCCCAAACTGTTTTTATTTTTTATTTATTTATTTATTTATTTATTTTCTTTTTCCCAAACTGTTTTTAGTTTGTCACTATTATTAGATTCTCTTGACCAAGTGTCTTGTGAGTGCTTATTTAAATACCTCCTTACAGTGTAGTCCTGGAGGCAGCAGTTTAACCAGAGGATAAGACAAAAGTGCTTCTGCTATCTAATGCTTAGTTTCTCTGCAGAAAATTATGTGAGTTTACCCAGTGACCCACAGGGTGAAAGTGAGAAGACCAAGACTTCAGATAAGGTGCCAACTTGGAGGAGTCATTTAAGGGAGGGATACAGGATATTTGAGCCTTTTCTCTACAGATGGACATTCCCAGTGTGCCCGTCTTCCTGGATGCTTCCGGCCAGTTTGATGTGGAGTTCCAGCTCGCAGCTGCTTGCCGCAATGGGAACATCTACATTTTGAAAAGGTAACCATGGCTGTGGTCTCTGGGCCAGAAGAAACATCTCAGAAAGCTGGTGGTTTCAATGGCTTTCAAATTGGGCAGGGAACTTTGGGGATAGAGCTTAGGAATAGAAAGAGCTGAGGACTTCATAAAGTGGGCTGAGCCCATGAGCATAGAGGAGATGTTGGGGGTCTTAGGTCTTATGAAATGGGGATGGCCATAAGATTTATGGTCAGAAGTTGGAGGAAATAGAAATAGTCTGTTGTATTTGTTACATAATTTTATAGCATATGTGACACTTCTTATACAGTAATTTCATATTTTATACAACATTTTTTGTGGTGCTGGGGATTGAACCTCATATACCTTTTTTTTTTTTTTGAGACAGGTTCCTGCTATGCAGTTCAAGCTGGCCTTAAACTAACCAGGTAGCCCAGGTTGGCCTCAAGTTTACAGTGATCCTCTTTCCTCAACCTCCCAAATGCTGAGATGATAGGTGTGTACCACCATGCCCAGCCATACATTTTTTTTTTTTTTTGTCTTTTTGAGACAGGGTCTCGCTATGCAGTTGAGGCTGGTCCTGCGCTCACTTTTGTAGCCCAGGCTGGTCTCGAACTCGCACCGATCCTCCTGCCTCAGCCTCCCAAGTGCTGGGATTACAGGCGTGAGCTACCACGCCCGGCTCCAGCCATACATTTTTAATTCAACAAATGTTTATTAAGGCCAAGTGTGTGGGCTGGTGAGATAGCTCAGCAGACTAAGTGCCTGCTTAGGCAAGCACAGGGACCAGTATTTGATCCCTAATACCGCATGCCACACTGTGCCCTCCCCTAGATGGTCACCAAGACCTGGCATGGTGGCCCATGCCTGTAATCTCAGTGCTGTAATCCCAGGCTGAGAACAGGAGGATCACTATGAATCTGAGTTTCATAGTGAGACCCTGAACCAAATACATAAAAATAAATAAACATTTAAAGCCAAGTGTGCTGACTCATGCCTGTAATCCCAATATTTGGAAGGTTGAAGAATGAAGATTATTAGTTTGAAGCCAGCCTAGACTACATAGCAAGACATCGTAATAGAAAAATAAACAAAAAAAAAATTTACTGAGCACCTACTGTACATTAAGTACTGAGCAAGGTATTGAGGCTATATTGATGCACAAAATATTATAGATAAGGTCTTTGCTTTCAATGATGAAAACAGATTTTTTCTGGAGTGTGGTGGGAATGGAATGTGCAGTGCAAGCATGTGCACATGCTAGGCAAGTGCTCTTATTACTGAATTACACTCTAGCCCCAGAAGACACATATTAAGTCAATAGTCCAGGTATTACAAACTGGTTGAGTACTGTGGCTTGAAGGTCAGGGGGGCAGTTGTTCAAAAAGTGGGGGAAGAATGTTGAGGGCAAATTCAAAGTGGGAAGGACCTGAGTATGTGCAGCAGTGCCTGGCAGGCAGAGAGGAGGGTGGGAGATTAAGCAGACACCAGTTTTGGCTCCTGCAAAAACTGGCAGTGTTACCAGACTGGGTTCAAAGAAGTCCAAAGGCAATGGAGATTGCAGACAGAGTAGGACAGGTTTGTCAGTTTCTGTCACAGAAAAAAATAAATTCAGAATACATTGGTGAGAGGCTTAAGAGTTGAAGAACTACACAATCAGAAGGGAATACAATTCTAGTGTATGGTGATTGTCCCAACACTTTGGGAAGCTGAGTTAGGAAAATAACAGAGTTTGAGCCCAGCCTGAGAAATTTATTGAGATTTTCTATCCAAATAAAATATTTTAAAAGGGTTGGTGATGTAGCCTAGTGTGGAGGCCCTGAGTGCAAGCTCAGTACCACCAAAAAGTGTCATGGGCCAGTGAAGGCAAGGAAGGGCACGTTTTATAGGTTGATTAAATATTTAAGACTTTAAGGATTTAAGAGTAGCCTAGAAGGGAAAGAAAATTCACTTTGGGTAACTTTGGTTTTATCCTGAAACTAACTTTCTTAAAAGTATAGTTTTAAAATTGCAGTTTTCTGCCAAATATGGTGGTACCTTTCTGTAATCCCAGCACTCAGGAGGCTGAGGCAGGAGGGCTACAAAGTGAGTTCAAGGCCCATGTGAACTGCAGAGTGAGACCCTGTTTCCCTTATTATAATTTTCTTCCTTTCTATCCTTCACCTAGGCTAGCCAGATAGCTCAGTGAATTAAAGTGCTTGCTTAGGCAGACACAGACCAGGGTTCAATCCCCTGTTCATGCAGGTCCTGCCTCTGGGACACCCTGAACCAGGGATTGAGACTGGGCATGGTGTTGGGCACCTGTAATCCCAGCACTTGGGAGGCTGACAACAGGAGGGTCACTACAAATCTGATCTGTGTAGTGGGACTCTGTAGACAATGTACTAAAATACATTTTTTTAAAAAAGACATTTGTGGGGCCTGGCGGGATGGCTCAGTGGTCTAACGCACTTGCTTGGGAAAGCTTGGGCGGCTTCAGGGACCGTGGTTTGATCCCCGGCACCACATGCTGTGCCAGCCCTGCCCTTGGGGCGGGCTGAGCCAGCCATAAAAATGAGGGAATAAACAAATAAAGGTTCTGAAACAAGAAAAAAACAACAATAAAAATTCTTTAAAAAAATAAAAAAGACATTTGTGGCCATTCATACTTCATTTTATCCTACTTCAGTAGGATATTGCAGAGATTTTGGATTTTGTCTGTAATGCACTGGAAAACCAATATGATGTTCTAATCACACCCACATCAGTCATTTACTGTTTATTTGTTTTTGTAGTACTGAGATTGAACCCAGGACCTTTACTTTGAGTTTTGGCCCCTTTTTAGAACTTTAATTTTGAGACAGGGTCTCACTAAGTTGTTAAATGTCCCCAAGCTTGGCTCAAACTTTTTGATCCTCCTCTCTCAGCCTTCCAAAGTGCTGGGATTCCCAGTGTGTATCATCTTGCATGGGTTTATTTACATTTTTAAAAATCTGTCTGGGTGAGGGGTGTTATGGGCCTGTGGTCTTGGCTACTTGGAAGGCTGAGGCAGGAGAATTGTTTGAGCTCTGTGAGTTTAAGATCAGCTTGGATAACATAAATATCCTATCTTGAAATAAAAGATGACTGCTGGGTAGAGAGTGGTTGGAATGAGACCCAGAGATGAGTGAAGGGTCTTACATGATCAGATAGTTATGATATTGGTCCAGCCTTGATGAGGTCAGAAGGCAAGGATCATCCCCACTTTCTCGATAAGGGAAACAAGACAGAAACTAGGAAACAGAAAACAGTGCATTTACATAGCGACTCTTCATCCTTTTCTGATAAACTAGTAAACTGCTGTGTCCATTAGCACTGACTGGATAAGTCTGAGATAAGTTCACTGAGAGCTCTGTTAGGTGCCATGTTATCATCTACATCCCCCGAGTAGGAAAGCACATTTGATATTGTCCAAGGTCACACTTGTGCTAAGTGGTGGAGGTAGAAACAATTCCAGGTCATCTGCTTTGGGCCTGGGGTCCTACATCTAGGTTAGAATGAGCATCGGCTGGAGCAGGGGAGAAGGGTTTTTTGGGGCCACAGTGAGGTGTCTTTGTTCCACAGAGACTCTAAACACCCTCAGTACAGCATCGAGCTGAGCACCCAGCCCGTGGGGCTTGTCCGGTTACACAAGATCCTGGTGGTGGGCAGCACCCAAGAAAGCCTGCATGGCTTCACATACAAGGTGTGGCTTCCTCCTCCCTGCGGCTCCAGCCACCCCTTCCTCCCATGCTAAGCCCTGAACTCCTGTAGACAACTGGCTGTTCCCTGCCAGGGCAAGAGGCTATGGACAGTGCAGATGCCTGCAGCCATCACAACCATGAACCTCCTGGAGCAGCACTCCCGAGGCCTGCAGGCTGTCGTGGTTGCGCTGGCCAATGCAGAGGTTCGAATTTACCGTGACAAGGCCCTGCTCAATGTCATCCAAACCCCGGTGAGTCCCACCCCAGCATCCACCATGGATTCTTCCTTGCCCCAGCCTTACCCTGGGCTGCTTCACTGCCTCTGCCCACCTCACTTTGATGGGTTGCAGGAGCATCATATGGTTAGGTCACCATATTGGGGAGGAGCCAAATAATGACTGAACCCTTCTTTTTGGAGACACAGTCTCAGGTGACAGCTATCCACAGACACAACAAATTAACAGATAAGGCAGACTGAAATAGAGTAAGGCACTGAGAAAGCACAGAGGGAGCTGAGTGACTGAGAAAAAAGGGGCAAGAAATAGGGATGGAACCCATGGGATACTTCCCAGAGCAAGTGACAGTTCACTTAGCAAATCTGTTTACCAAGAAGATGAATGTTCTGGACAGGGAACAGCATGGGCAAAGGCTAAGAGGCATGGAAGTTCTTTTTTTAAAAACAAAACAAAACAAAAAAAACTTTATTTATTTATTTATATTATGGCTGGCTCAGCCTGCCCTGAAGGTGGGGCTGGCACAGCATGTGGTGCTGGGGATTAAACTGCAGTCCTTGCGGTTACCTAAGCTTGCCTAAGCAGGCACTTTAGTCTGCTGAGCTGGCCTGGCATGGAGGTTCTTAGTTGAAGAATCTAGGTAGCTTTATAGGTTTGAATCAAAGATTTCTAAACTCTAACTTGTGAGTCGTTGTATCAGTTTAGTGTATCATAGCCAATAAGATTTATTTATTAATTTATTTTTGTGGGACTGGGGATTGAACTCAGGCCCTTGCACCTGCCAGGCAAGCATTTTTTTTTTTAAATTTATTTATTTATTTATTTTTCTTGTTTCAGAACCTTTATTTGTTTATTCACTCATTTTTATGGCTGGCTCAGCCCGCCCCAAGGGCAGGGCTGGCGCAGCATGTGGTGCCGGGAATCAAACCGAGGTCCCTGAAGCCGCCCAATCTTTCCCAAGCAGGCGCCCTAGACCACTGAGCCATCCCTCCGGGCCCCAGGCAAGCATTTATTCTACTGAGCTATTTCCCCAGCCCCGCCAATAACATTAAAAAGAAAAAAAAAAAAAAAAAAAAAGGACAGATTTTAGAATCCATCATGTGTGGAAGTTACTAGTGTGTATAATTGCCCTGAGCCACAACATAAAATCTGAAAGCAACTGTTTGGAGCCTTAGGGTGCTGGGAGTGCAGGTGTCACAGTTACTTTTCTCTTGTTGCTGGGACAAAATCCTTGACATTACAATTAAGGAAGGAAAGGTTTATTTAGCTCACAGTAGAGGTTTCAGTCCATCCTTGGCTGGCTCTAGCACAGAATAGCACAAGGTGGGACCCACTGGGGCTTTGTGCCTTTGAAAGGCAGCAAAGGCAACACTGCAAAGGACAGACTGGAGGGGAAGACTGGCGGGATGATTAAGGAGGAGGCAACCCTGAGAGTGAGGGCCAGTGATGTTTTGTTTGGAACTGTGGCTGTGGTCTTGAGGCAGGAGGTATGAGGAAGAGGTACAGGAACTGTTTCCAACGTAGCATGGCCCAGGCCTCACCTTCCAGCTCACCCATTGTGTCTCTTAGCTGGGGTTCCATCTTGCTTTCCTCTCTATGTATTTTCCACATCTAAACTCTGTTGTCTCCACCTAGGACCCTGTGACCAGCCTTTGCTTTGGCCGTTATGGGCGGGAGGACAACACCCTCATCATGACTACTCGCGGTAAGGAAACTCAGACATGGAAAGGACATGGGAGTTGCAGAGAAGGGGACAGACCTGATTTTGAGGAAAGAAGACAACGTAGAAATGCAGCACCACTTGCTGCACCAGCCCCACCCCCAGGACAAGCTGAGCTGGCCATAATAAAAAAAAAAGAAAGGAAATGTAGGCTAAAACTAAGGAAGATAAATCTGTTTGTCCACTTCCCTAGGTGGTGGCCTGATGATCAAGATCCTGAAGCGTACAGCAGTGTTTGTAGAGGGGACAGGTGAGATGGGTCCTCCACCAGCCCAAGCCATGAAACTCAATGTGCCACGAAAGACTCAGCTGTATGTGGATCAGACACTGCGAGAACGGGAGGCTGGCACTGGTGAGACTCAATTCTTTTTCTTCCTCCTTTTATGCAGGGTGCCCTGGGCAGCAGGAGACTTTGGCCTACCAGGCAACTCTTCTGTCTCTAGAAGTCCAGGGACAATGACAGAGGTGCACCTGCCTTCATATAACTAGTGATGGGTGCTGTGGTTGAGGCCTTAAAATTGAGAGAGGCAGCAGTCACTTCCAGATACAGATATCCTCTTGAGGACAGTAAAAGATGGTCAAGACCCTTCTGCTCATTCATTCATTATCTGTGATTGTGCCAGGTGCCATGAATTAGACTACTCTCTACCTTGAGAGCCTAGCCTATCTGGGCAGCTTAATGTCATATGACAGGTATAAGGAGATTCTGCCAAGGGCCACACGGGCGCACAAGCAGTAGTAAGGAATTTCACTTGGGAAACATACTTCAGAGAAAGCTGACGTTGACTTCCACCAAAAGATGATCACAGGTCTACCAGACAGCAGGAAGGGCTGGAGTAAAGGCACAGGACCTTAATCCAAGCAGGTGTCTCCCATGTAGCTGTGACTACAGTGACAAGGAGTAAGACGGTAGGTCAGAGCTGCCTTGCAGTGCTCCTGACATATGAAGCTAAGTTCAGACATGTTGTTCAGGAAGTGGGGACCAGACAAAGATTGTAAGCTGAAAAATACAGTAACTCAGCCAGCTCTGTTGTTAAAAGAGATAATGGTCTTAGTTTGAAGGAAAAATAGGACAGAGAAAATGGCAGGATTTTATGGCAAAATAATGGATAGTGTCTGAAAAAAAGCTCAGTGGTAGAATATTTAAGGCCCTGGATTCAGTCCCTGCCACCAAAAATCAAAAAAGTAGAAAGTTCTGTAAGATGAACAGCTATAAAAATTTTAAGCTTTTCTATGTACAGTACAGGTAATACCCAGTTAGTGAGCATGATGAGAAAAGGCTCTGTTCACAGTAGCAGAGAAGCCCCTAGAAATAAATAACCAGAAAATATACAAAGTTTTATTAATAAAATTGTAAAAATTATCTTCAAGAACAGGAAAGATGACCTCATTGTCTAAAGGAATAGGCTTGGGATTGGAGAGATAGCTCAGTGATCTAAACCCTGCCTGGCAACTGCAAGAACCCAAGTTTTATCCCTGATATCGCATACTGTGCCAGTCCCAGAGTCCCCAGCATGCCATGCTGTGCCAGCCACCAAAGCTGGGTGTGGTGGCACATGTCTGTAATCCCAGCACTGAGAAGGCTGAGGCAGCAGGATCACTGCAAGCCTGAGCTGCATAGCAAGACCCTGTACCAAATAAATAAATATTTTAGAAAGTTTAAAAGGAGAGGCTTATGAAGTCTCATGGTGGGACAAGCTAATGTCACAAAGCTATTGATTCTTCCAGAATTAGTTAATCTAGGATTACCAGATTCTAGAGGAAATCCTGATGGGGTTTTATAATGATTTGATCAGTTGATTGTAGAATAAATAGAAGCCAGGTATGGGATGTGCCCTTGAAATCACAGCACTCAGGAGGCTAAGACAAGAGGATCATAAGGTCTAACCCAGCCTGGGTGATTTAGTGATATAGTAAGACTGTGCCTCAAAATAAAAAATGAGGGGATAGGCATGTAGCTCTGTGCAAAATGCCCTGGGTTCAGTACACACGCGTGCGTGCACGTGTGTGCATGTATACACACACACACACACACACACACACACAAAGATGCTGGGTCTAGAGGCAAGGAATGATTTTTACACTGAAGGGCTCTGGAGGCAGACTTGAGAAAGGTCATCTTCTCTTGGCAGCAGTTACCATGAAGGTGACGTGAAGTGATTTGGAGGACAGGGATGCAAAGACTGAAGCAGGACAGTTAGGCTGCCTTCTGCAGTGTTGTACTTCAGACATTGATGGACCTCCAGATGGAGAAGACAAAGTAACTAGAGGCAGTAGGCAGATGTGTCCCCTTGGGCTGCTGGAGACACAGCACACAGCACTGAGTGTGGCCCAGGGAGCCCTGTGGCTGTGGGAACAATAAGGTCCCTGCCCTCAGGAGATGGTACTTTTTGCTGTTTGGACTGGTCAGGATAGGACCTAAGTTATGCATGGGAGGAAGATGCAGGATGAGAAGAAAATTAACACGAGACTCCAGGGCACACCAGCAGGGGTCTGGGATTGTGTTGGAGTGGAGGCATGGGAGAACCAGGAAGTAGTAGGGTGTGGTCCACAGTGCCCAGTGGTGTCAGGCCAGCCACTTGGCCTGGGTCCTCCTGTCCCTGTCACATTCCCAGCCTCTGTGAACCCTGCTGCCTGCTGCCCTTTCTTCTCATTACCCCACTACAGTGGCTTAAGCAGGAAGACAGTTCCCTGCTGCTGTCTCTCCCTCCAGCCTCAGCTTTTGTGTCCCCTCCTCAGGCATGCACCAGACCTTCCAGACAGACCTCTACCTGCTACGCATCCGGGCTGCCCGTGCCTATGTGCAGGCCCTCGAGTCCAGTCTAACCCCCATGTCAGCTACATCCCGGGAGCCTCTCAAGCTGCATGCTGTGGTGAGTGCCCAAGTGTGAGCTGATAGGATCACAAGGCAGAAGTCAGGGTGGGTGGGAACCCCCACCATAGTTACACCTCCCAAATTAATGTCAAGCCAGCCAATCTCTGTGCACCCTTCTCGTTCTCACGCAGACCCATGGATTGAGTTCAGTGTCCTCCTGTGGTTGCTGCTTTTGCCTTCTCACCCTCCTATTCTGCCCTCTCCTGCAACTGGCCACAGAGGTGGACACAGGCCCCAGCTCCCCGTTTCATAGTGTGTCTCTGAATGACCCCAGATTTGGGGCAGGAAGCAGAGTAGTCATCTTGGGACATTTTTTCCCAGGAGCCGGGAAGGATCCTCATGGCCATGGTACAAGGAAGAAAATTGTTCACTTTGGTAGCCACTGGCAGCCCAAGGCATTAGGACTGCCTGGTATAGGAGAGGGCCATCTTGACCTGATCCCAGAATTCTGAGGCATGTCAAGACACAAGGGAAGAGAAGGAGCCCACTGACACCCAGACACAAGAGTGACCTCAAGGTCCATAGGGCCCCAACCAGCTGTCAGTCGGTTCCTGAGTGTCATCTGATCCACTTAGGGTTTTGACTTGGTCTTTCCCTCAAGAGAGTAGATAGAGAATAGGAAATGGTTAGAAAGCAACTCAAGCTAAGAAGGAGAAAATGGTATCACTGAGACCACCAGGATGAGAGTGAGAAGGAGAACAGGCCTTAGGAAGTGGGTAGAGGCAGCCTTGAGCACACTGGAGGGATGGGCTCTGCCTTTGACTTGCTGAGTGGTCTCCATCAAGGCCCTTTCCACTTCTGGGCCTCTGCTGACCTTCTGGAGTCCTGTGCATTTTTAAAAATGTATTTAGTACAGGGTCTACAGGGTCTCACTATATATATCTGACTCGTAGTAGTGACTCTCTTGTTTTTAGCCTCCCAAGTGCTGGGATTACAGGTGTGCACCACCATGCCCAGTTTCAGTTGCTGCCTAAGCACGCCCTGGGGCCTAAGCAAGTGCTTTAGCCTGCTAAGCTATCTGGCCAGCTCTCATGTGCATTTTGAGAGGCAGATGGGCCAAGTGTTGAAGTGTTTGAAGGGCGTGGATTGAGCACACTAATGAGGAAGCAGCAGGCAGGGCTCCTCATGCTCAGTGCCCATGGCCCCCTGGTCTTACAGGACTTTTCCACCACTGCTCCACAGGTGCAGGGTCTAGGCCCTACCTTTAAGCTCACACTGCACCTGCAGAATACCTCAACCACCCGGCCTGCACTGGGATTGCTGGTCTGCTTCCTATACGACGAGGAGCTCTATGCCCTACCCCGGGCCTTCTTCAAGGTACTGGACCAGTTAATGAGAGATGGAGTAGACAAATTGGGTGGGGGGGGCACTGATTAGATACCCACACACCAACCAGGTTGTGATATACTTAGCAGCTGGCCAGCAGGCTGATGTTCTAGTCAGAAAGCAGGCTTAGCTGGGCAGGTGTCTGGTGAAATCACCAGGCCCTGCCTCTGCTGCCATTTTCCTAGCTTGAGAGGCTCAGGGAGCCAGAGAAGGTACAGGGAAAACAATAGAGCCTGGGTTCTCCCTCTGTCTGTCCAGTCTGCTAGGGATCAGCAGGCCCCAGAACTCACCCAGCTTCTTAGCTATTTCTGATGCAACTAGTAGCTTCCTACCATTCTAAAGAGAATGTCCATGGAATGAAGGAGCTAGCTGTCCACCCCCAGCCTGAGCCCTTGCTTGACCCTATCTTAGTCACTTTTTATTGCTGAGACCCAGTGGCTGACGCCCACAACTTAAAGCTGCCTCATAGTTTATAGAGGTTTCAGTCCATAGTTGGCTAGCTCCAAGGCAGGAAAGCATGGTGGAATTGCCTGGGCAGAGAGGAGCTGCTCAAGTCATGGTGAAGAAGAAACAGAATAAAAGGAGAAGCTGGAGAGGAAGATAAACCCTTCTAGGCCATGCCCCCAGTGACCTGCCTCTTCCAACCAGACCTCACCTCTTTCAGCAAGTCAGCTATAAGCTGTAAATTCATTCACCTTCCCAAAGCCCCACCTATTCCATGAGGTTCTTGGAAGAGATACCTAGATACAAACCATAACAGCCCCAAGGCAGGTGGAACAAAAACTAAAACTGCAGAACATAAAAGAGATAGCCATGGCTTTGGTAGGAGTCAAGAAGTCTAGGTTTAACCACATATGAGTCATACAGGCCTAGAATATTCACTCCCACATACTGCATTGGGTCTTCCAGGAACTAGATGGTCATCCCTGTCCACCCTGCAGTTAGCTGAGGCAGCCCTGAAAATCAGGGCTGATTTTCTTACCTGTGTATCCCCAAATCTAGGTCCCCTTGCTGGTACCAGGGCTCATCTACCCTCTGGAGACCTTCGTGCACAGTGTCAGTAACAAAGGCACCTCAGACATCATCAGGGTAGGTTGCCTGTTGGCACTTCTCAGAAGACAAGTAGGACCCTGGTGTGGTTGGTAAGGGTGAACGTGGATAAAGCCCTCAGAGCTTGGGCAGTGTGGGTGGGTGTCTACACAGTCCAAGCCTCTTTGGCAGGACCCCAATGTCCCATCATCAGACCAGTGCACATGGGGCTGGACTTTGTGGGGAGTAAATATGAGGGTGCCAAGGTACATGCCTCCTGCTGCCATGGGTGTCTTTTTCATAGGTGCTGGTTCTCCGAGAAGGTCAGAGCACGCCCCTGCTAAGTGCCCACATCAGCATGCCTGTGAGTGAGGGGCTGACAGCCGCCTGAACCCTGGACCAGTTCAAGGGTCTGTGGAATGGAGCCTGCATAGTTCAGCCACTTCCACTGAGCTGGGCAGGTTCAGTGACCCTAGGCCACTCTCCACATAGCAGGGTGCTGGGCCCAGCTTCCTGTTCCTCTCCCAAGCAGCCCCTTGCTCACCTCTTCCACCACTGGGCCTGTAGCAGCAGGTCATTGAATATCCTGGAGGCTCAGTGCTTCCCCCACAGGACCTGCCAAGCACTGTGCCCCTAAGCTCCTGCAGCCCACCATGCTCCTCAGCTCCTCGATAAAGCATAATGGATCCCAAGGAGGTGCTCTGAGGTGGTCCAGGTGAGACAAGGAGAGGCCATCCCTGCTTTCCATATCCCTTAGGCATACTGCTCATCTACTGCAGACCAAGGCCAGATGGACAAGGACCTGGGAAAAGCAGAGGTCCTTCCTGACTGAGACATAGCCCCATGCCTCTACTAAGGTTCCAGAGGCCCAGCTGCTGCTAGCTGAGCTTATAGGCAAAGTATGAGTTCTGGTCTCCCTCCTCTGCTGAGCCAGAGCCCAAGGAATACCCACCTTCCCATAAGGAACTTTTCCAAAGTCTTGGACTAAATTACCACCTCAGGCTTCAGTGGCCCTAAAAAAGTAGTTAAGGGAAGAAATACAAGAGGGCTGGTGATGCCCATGTGGGGAGCGAGTAGCCCCAGCTCCAAAGATCATCCAGGTGTGTTCCCGACCTGATGGTTATGTCAGAAGAGCAGCCCTGGAGAGGAAAGCCAAGGCAGACAACAGAGATGGGACCACCAGTACTGGGAGAGGTATTTCTGGGTCCCAGAAGGTAACCCAGAAGACAGAAACCCAGAAATCACCATCAGGATGCTCTTTTGAACACTAGACCCAAATCAATCTTGTGTGTAGAAAATGCCCTAGATGGCAGTCAGAGTGAGAGATTTAACTCAAAAGACATCCACCAGGGGCATTGAGTTAACCTGAAGACTCAAAGGTGCATATTTAGAATCAGAGGTCCTCAGTCCTGGCCCTCACACCTAGTCCCTATTGAGTATCTGGCCATCCTAAGCCACTTGAGAGCCAGGAGCCCCGTTCCCTGGGGGCCTATACCTTTGCCAAGATGACCAGATGTTTCTTGATGTATGGCCCACAGCTCAGGCTTGCAGCAAGTGACCACATCTTTGTGGGGTTCAGCCTCCTCTTATGTAAACTAAGGCAGTTTAACTAGATAATTTCTAAACTACCTTTAACTTTAATTCCTTATGAACTCAGCACCCCCTCTGGAGAAGTAAGGTGTTAGCCCAGAAAAGTGACCATTGGCAGGAATAACTCTATAGCTTATGCCCTCAAGCTTTGGTCCTGAGTTAGCCACTTCCCCCCAGTAATAACACATACCAGAGACACAGGGACCAGAAGGACAGAGCCCACCCTGGTCTTGATCCTCCCAAGGAACAAATCCAGCTAAGAGAGGCAAGGGAATGTCAGGCATGGTGGCACGTCTCCAGTCCCAGCTTCTTGGGAGACTCAATCACTTTGAGTCCTGGAGTTCAAGAACAGCCTGGCAACTTAGCAAGACCCCAGCTCAAAAAGCAAACTGCCAGGCATGGTAGTGCATACCTGTCATCCAGTTAAGGGGAAAGCTGAGGCAAAAGGATCACAAGTTCAAACAAGTTCACAGTCAGCCTGGGCAACTTAGTGAGTCTATCTCAATGTAAAAATTTTCAAAAGGGGCCTGGGGATTTATCCCAGTGATAGGGTCCCTGGATTCAATCCCCACCACTGCAAACAGACTATAGATCTAGACCAAAAAAAGCCTATGCCCTTCCTACACTGCCCAGCCACTCAGACACAGGTCATTTAGTTGAGGGTGGCAGAGGGTTTCTGTATCTGCTAAAGTGCAGTTAGAACAAAAAGAAGGTAGAACCTGGAAATGGAAAGGTGTAGAGTGCAAAGAGAGGAGTGTCACTGTCAGATCTCAACTAACCTGCTAGAACTGGTGGGGGTGGCAGCAGATTGGGAGACAGATGACCTTACCATCCATTCCACCCCAGTCAAGCTATGAACTGTGTGAATTCAACAAAAAGGTCTGATCAAGTAGCTCTTCCTGACTATTCATGATGTTGGAAGGGACCTACCCAGCACCTGGTACGAATTTATGTATGAACTGTACTTCATGAACAAGTGTACATAGAGCAACATGAGCATGAAACAGTCCATGATGCCCAGTAAAAGCACCAGACAATTGTGTACATTAAAATGAGAACAGTTGGGGTTTTTCTGTTGGTTTTGCTTTTAGTAATTTTAAAATAAGCACCTTCTTGGTCAGATGGAATAGTTTTACAACCACCAAGCTGCAGATAGAGCTCAGCAGCCTAAGCACCTGCCCAGCAAGCCCAGGGTCCTGTGTTGAATCCCTAATACTGGAAGAAAAATTTTAAAAAGCTCCCCTCATATCCTGGGATAGCTCACCTACAACTCCCAGTTCTTTTAGCTATTTATAAATTAATTGAGTATACTTTATTTATGAATCTTAGACATCAGCTGACAATAGGGATTATCATAGATGAGGCTTTATCTCTTGAAATACCATCCATCCCTAGATCACTGGTCATAGTTTAGTGTGTGTATATATATATATATATATATATATATATATATATATATATATTAAGTTGTCCATTGCAAAGCCAAGAGTTTGGCTATAAATAAGCTTTGAACTTTTAAATTTTTTATGAAGTTAGTAATTGCCTTTGTTTCTTTCACTTAGGTTTTTTCTCTTGTGGGTTTTGGGGTTTTTTGTTTGTTTGTTTTGAGGTAGGGTCTCACTGTTTAGTTGAGGCTGGCCTTGAACTTGCTTATGTAGTCCAGGCTGACCTTAAACTGCCATCCTCAGTCTGCCTGCCTCAGGCTCCTGAGTGCTGGGATTACTGGCATGCACCACCACGCCTGGCCTTCTCTTGGTTTTTTTTTTTTTAACACACCAGTTGTTAATCTTTCCCCCTCCATCTGACAGTTGCTCACATACACACAACACTCCCCTCCATCACCTGCTTCCTTGAGGGATATTTGCTGTAAAGAATTAGCTGTCCCTCTCCATGTGTAGATATCCCAATTCCTGGGGTCCAGGCCATCTTAGTTCACCTTTGTCTGATGAAACATATCATCATGTGTTTTTTACAAGGTTTTTAAGTAGTTAACATTTTATGGCACTACTTATCTGAACATTTCTTGATATACATAGTATTTAGGATCATAAAATTTAAAGTCAGAAGTCATTTTTCAGGCAGTACTCTGTCTTCTAACTTCTACCATTCCTGCTTCAGATTATCTTTTTTTCTCTCAGATGTCCTGAATATTGTGACATGTGTGACTTTTTGTCATTACTTCTTGTGCAGCAGAGATGGATGTGCATCCTTCAGGCCCAGTATGTTGTACTGCAGTTGTTTATTGGGTCATTTCATCCTCTCAATTTTCAGTTCTCTCTGGAACTCTGGTTAAGCCCAACATCTGATAAAAGGCCATTCATCTCATAGGCCGAGGTGATCATGAGTTCTTTTTTCTCTTATATTTTGGTTCTGCTTTCTGAGTTTTACTAGTCTCCCTTTTCCTCTCTCCCTCTCTTCCCCTTCCCCCTGCCCCACCCAAGATTTCATTAGGTAGCCTAGGCTAATCTTTAACTTTTAGCAGTCCTGCTGCCTCAGCCTCATACATGCTAGAATTAAGGTGTATGCCACCACAGTGGGCTGGCCAGCTTTTCTAAACTTTTTAAAATTTATTAACATCATCATCATCATCATTATTTATTATTATTATTATTATTATTTTGTCTTTTTGAGACAAAGTCTCACTATGCAGTTCAGGCTGGCCTTAAGCTCACTTTTGTAGCCCAAGTTGGTCTCAAACTCGCACTGATCCTCCTGCCTCAGCCTCCCAATTTTTTGGTTCTTGGTTCAGTCTTACAGTGTCTTTTCAAAAAATGTGCTTTCTTCTCTTACCTGAGGTTATCTTTTTATTTACCAGATTTATTTATTTATTTATTTTTTGTCTTTTTGATACAGGGTCTCACTGTGCAGTTCAGGCTGGCTTTGAGCTCACTTTTGTAGCCCAGGCTGGTCTCAAACTCACAGTGATCCTCCTGCCTCAGCCTCCCAAATGCTGGAATTACAGGCATGCGCCACCACACCCAGCTCTATTTACCAGCTTTATTTATTTATTTATT
>PVJA010035725.1:0-21605 GCA_004027025.1 Myocastor coypus | reverse complement strand
TTTTTTTTTGTGGGACTGGGGTTCAAACTCACGACCTTGCACTTGCCCAGCAGGCACTTCTGCCTCGGAGCCATCTCCCCAGCCCCAACACCAAGTACTATTATTGGTTTTATTTTTTTGTTTTCTTTCCAGCATTTGGGATGGAACCCAGGGCCTTCATGCTGAACTATACCCTTGGTGTCTTTTTTTTTAAATTTTGAGACAGAGTCGTATTAAGTCACTCCATTGCCCAGGCTGGACACAAACTTTCCATCATCCTTCTTCAGCCTTCTAGAGTGCTGGGGCGACAGGCAGGTGTGATCACCTGACAGCCAACTCCTGCTATGGAAACTGATGCTCCCCAGCTGGGAGGACTGACCACCACCCTCTGACTCATCTGGCTCCAACGTGGAGGAGCGTAAGGGTCTTTCAGCGGTGAAAGGTTGAAAGGCACTAGGGCAGGCTTTGTGGGGAGCTGGGGGTACCAAGTGGTCGAGGCTGTGTAACAAAACGATGGGCTGAGTTCTGCTAACAGACACCAACAGACCAGGCCAAACCAGAATGGAGTCACTTAGGCTAAATGCTGCATTCTGAAACCAAAGTTTTAGAAGGCAGACAGGTCCCAGACTAGTTTTCCACCCCACCCCCCTGCCGCCTCGCAAAGAAAAGACCCCTGTTCACTTGAGTCACTGTGGTAGGAAAGCCTCTTCTCCTTTAACTGTCCTAAAAAGGAACCCAGAGTCACCTGCTATAAACCAACCAGAGCTCGCTTCAGCCAGCACATAGACTAAAATTGGTGTAAACCAACCAGTGTTTTTCCTATTGTTCTGTTTCCTTGTTCCCAAAGCCACCGGCCTGCTTTGCCTGGTGGGAGTTCTCATTGTGTATTCGGGAAAAAAAGAGGCTGCCCTAATGCATGAATCACAAATAAAAGCCAATTAGCTCAATAACTGAATTTGCTGTAGCGCTGTGTTTTGGCAGGCTAAGCTTTTAGCTTGTTTTTCTTATTTCTTTTTCTGGCTGAGGGCTTCGCAGGGGGCTTTGAAGGGGACGGAGCAGTGGGGACGGGAGATGAGGTAGAATGGGCTGTTATTCCCCAGGGAACGCCAACTAAGCGACCGGCAAAACAGAGCCAACAACCCCCCGCCCCCGCCCCCCCCCCCCGCGCGCTTCTTCCCGACCCCTGGCTGAGGCAGAGAGCTACACAGGGCAGGCCCTGCCCACCTGGGGAGGCCGGCAGCGCCGGGCTGAGGGCCCACATCCAGCATTTCCTGTCCTCCCTGGGAGCAGGGCCCTGTTATTCAGGCCACCCTAAAGCCAGCCTGGAGCACCCCAACTGATTGCCCACCAGGGCTGATGCCCCATGGTGCTGGTCCTGGAAAAGGGGGGCCCAAGGGAGAGGCAGAATCTGGCAGTACCAGGGCCTGCCATCTCTCCCTTCTCTTTCGCCTCCTCTCTGCCTCTGCCACCCCCTAGGAAGCAGCAGACACAATCAGCAACCTTCATTAAAAAAAAAAGAAAAACTAAACTAAAAAGGCACTTTAGGGCTTTTATAGAGGAGGCCGAGGCCCATTAAGACACAAATTAAATCTTTGTGGAAACAGCCAGAGCGTGGAGCCCCTGTGTGAGGAGGCCCCTCACTGGCTCCGCTGCCCCCAGCCTGGTTTCCTCCTGCCTTGGGCCTCCTCCTCCCTCCCTCGCTCCCCTCAGGATCAGAGTGCACCTCAGAGGCTAGAGGGGAAATTAATCAGTCTGAGCATTAAGCAGGATCTGGGGCAGGACTGGGGTGGGGGTGGAGAGAGAAAGAGCAGGTGAGAGTGCAGGCTGGAGGGAAGCTGGGCTGGGCGCTCTGCCCGTCACGCCTCGGACTGGTCAGCCCAGCGAGCATGGGAAGAATAACTACTACAGATGGGGAAAACCGAGGATCTACCAAACATAGTGACGTGGGGTGGCATACTGTTAAGGCAGCAGGCATTTGGACTTCTAGAAGAGAAGAGGAGAGACAGACAGAGACAGAGAGACACAGAGAGAGAGAGTCACACACATACACACGTTCAGCTCCTTTCTCTCCATTTCTTCCCTCTAGCCAACCTCAGAACCTGTCTCTGTTACAACAGAAGCCCGGAAACTTTAACTGCATCCCCTGGGATCAGCCTCTCTTGGGGTACCACAGAGAAAGTATGCTGTCCTTGGGGAGGGGCAGGGACAGTTCCCCTGTGTACCCCAAGAGCCCATCGAGAGCTGTGCCAGGCCCAGCGACTGGGACAAAGCGGGGAGGACTGAAGGCTGGGCCTGGCGGCTGGCGGGCGGTGGGGTGCAGGAGGCGCTGCCACGGGAGGGCCAGCCGCTTCCCTTCCTGCGCTTGCGCCCACGCCACCTGTCACTCATTCATTCCTCCAACAAGTGTTTATTCAGCACCTGCGGTGCAGCTGGTGGGGGGCTAAGTGCTTCAGTTAGGGAGCAATAAGAATGGGAATAATGCCGCGTTTCTTCTCAGAAGCACATTTCCCCGCAGTTTTAAAATTTCTGCAATCAAGATGGGTCTTACAAGCAGGGAACGGTACCGTTATTCTCCACAGCGTTTTATTTTTCTTATAGGTACTTTCGGCCATGGCCTGGCTGAATCACGACAGTTTAGAATCACGGAAATTTGGCCATGGCAGCACCTACAAGCGCCAGGCAGTCTTCTAACTGCTCTGGATCTAGCAGCACCTTCGGGCCTCCCTGCCATCCCTGAGTTCATTCCTGGGAACTACCGCTGTTCCCGTTGGAGAGATAGGAAAACTGAGGCACAGGAGGCAAAATTTCCCTTCTTCTCTTGAAGAGCACGCAGCCCCTGCATGCTGCCTCGCGAGGGTGGTTTTGTTTGCCAGGCTATTTAACCAGGGTAGAGCCGCAGGTGGGCAGCAAAGAGGCCGGATGAGAGAGTGCATGATGGTAATGGCCACACAGAGCGGCGGTGAGGGCTTCCTAGACCTCCCGCTCCAGCCAGGAGCCCGCCAGTCCCTCTCCTGCCGGTCCGACCCCTGTCCTGGTGTTCGGTAGATTCGCATTCATCCCTCTCTCACAGCAGGAGCACCTGTCCCTCTTTCTGGCCCAGGGTATGGGGGAGGGGAGGTGCAGAGGAGCCAGTCAGAAGTTTAGATTCCTGCCCTCCAGAGCAGATGGGTGTGGGACATTTTTTTTTTTCTTTTATTTTTGTGAGATAGGGTCTTGCTATGCAGTTCAGGCTGGCCTTGAGCTCACTTTCATAGCCCAGTCTGGTCTTGAACTCACATACATCCTTCTGCCTCAGCCTCCTGAGTGCTAGGACTTATTTCTTTGGGGTTCATGTCTCCTCTCTTCTATGGATCTAGCTGAGGCTGGAAGGTACCTGTGGAGAAGGACAGTTTATAAAAGGGAGGAGAAAAGGGGAGAGGCGTTACTAGAAATCCTCCTTCCTTTCCATTCATAATCCAAAGAAGGCAAAAAGCCAGCTAGAGACATAAAGAGCCTGGGGCGGTGCGCCTTCCCCCTCAAACTCGTGACTCCAGGCAGGTCTGAGGCCCACCTTCTGTCTGGACAGTGGAGTAATTCTCCACCAGGAGACCCTGGCCAGGAGCCTAAGGATGCCCAGCTTCCCTAGACCTTTGCACCTCTGATGTCTCTCCCTCCCTGAGCACCTCCCGCTCGTGTCCCAGCCCCTCCCCAACTTGGCCCTGCCAAGTGCTGGGAAATGAAGACCTCACCTGCCAGGAGGAGCTAGGAGGGCCGCCGAGGGCCCTGCCAGCAGCCTGGAGCTGTCAGGCTGCTGGTAATTAATTAATCAATTCATCCGGGAGGCCCGCAGCAGCCATGAGCTCCTGCTTCTGCACACAGCCCAGTGGGCAGGGAGAGCAACTACTACTCGGAGAGATTGAGGCCAGGAAGCCCCGCCAGCCTCGGATCTTGCATCCTGTAGCCACAGAGAAGGCCGGGGACACAGATGGCTCGCTTG
This sequence comes from Myocastor coypus, assembly GCA_004027025.1. Classification (NCBI taxonomy): domain Eukaryota; kingdom Metazoa; phylum Chordata; class Mammalia; order Rodentia; family Myocastoridae; genus Myocastor; species Myocastor coypus. The sequence goes on along the minus strand of PVJA010035725.1, from coordinate 17,650 downwards.
TTCACAGCCTGGTGTGTCTCTCACTGGTTCTTCATTCTGGAAATGCTACCAAGCACCTGCAGTGTGTGTGAGGTCGGGTTCCCTGGCCATGGGGCCTGAGACAGCACCTGTGCTTGCCCCTGGGGACCCTCATGGAGAGGCATAGAGGAAGAGCAAGGCCTTGGTCTCATCTGCAGGGAGCCAACCTCCAAAGTTGTCCCCCCTTAGAGAGGAGGGCCACCCGCTTGTAGCCGCTACTGGGGTACCGGTTGGCTGAAGGCTTTGGGGACGGGCGACGTGAACTTCGCAGACCTATGGGCTGAGGAGCAGCTGGGAGCCACTTGCGCCATAGCTGTACGCTCTGAGGGATAGACGTTTCTGCCTGGGAAAGCCAGTAGGTTCTACTCCCCTGGTTCTCCAAGCGGGAGCTCTCGAGCGGCACCCGAAGCACCACGCGGCAAGTTACACATCCCAATCCAGATCACACAGAGCCAGAATCCCAGACCCCAGGAATGGGACCGGTGAGCTCTGCTTTAAGGAGCCTTCCTGGTGACCTGCTGGCTGGTTATATCTAAAATAGAAGGCACAGGAGCCTAGCAGGATGGCTCAGTGGTCTATAGTGCCTGTTTAGAAAGCTTAGGTGGCTGCAGGGACCGCGGTTCGATCCCCGGCACCACATGCTGTACCAGCCCTGCCCTCAGGGCAGGCTGAGCCAGCCATAAAAATAAATAAACAAAAGTTCTGAAACAAGAAAAAAATAATAAAATTTAAAAAAAATAGAAGGCACAGGGGTGAGCAGGTCAGACCCATGCCTACAAGACTTAGAGATCAGGGTGGATGGGTTCTGGGATGCACTTGGGTCTCTTTGTGCAGGTGTGGCCACAGATCAGAAGCTATCTAGCTCATGGTCCCCCAAGCAGCTCCTGTTGTTGACACTATCTGAGGACACCATGGCTTAGAGTATTTTGCCCAAAGCGATGCTGGGTAAATGAAAAGGAAGAGGACTCAGCTCTTTTGAGTCTCAGCTCTGAGTGTATCTGCTATAGACGATGTCAGATGAGCTCAGAAGGGGTTTCCTTCTGGTGGAGGTGAGGGCAGGGTAGGGTGTGTGCTAGCCTTTTGGGATGCAGGAAGGGCCACATGTTGGTCTGAGTGATGGTAACACACTGGGGAACACGGCTGAGAAAGGAGCTTTACACTGAAGATGTAGGCCAAGGTTTTCTTGGAAAAAATCTCTCACTATTTTTCTTATGGAGACAGCATCTCGCTCTATAATTCAGGCTGGTTTAAAACTCCCTATGTAGTCCAGACCAGCCTGGAACTCATAGAAACCCTCCTGCCTCAGCCTCCCAAGTGCTGGGATTACAGGCGTGTGCCACTGGATACCTTGCTTTAAAAAAAAAAAAAATTAAATTAAGGGGAAAAATTCCAAACAAAAGGAGGGTAACAATGGTTGATACATTATGCATTGTTATCTTTAAATTAGTTACTCAGAATTTAAGATATCAAGATGTAATTGTCCAAACAATATTAGCACAAACCTTTCTTTTCATTTTCAGGGAAGGGTCTACAGGGTGTTCAGAGTCTCACTACTAGATTGGACTCGTAGTGATCCACCTGTTTACAGCCTCCCAAGAGCTGGGATTACAGGTACATGCCACCACCCCCAGTCTCAGTTGCCATCTCAGCGTGCCCCAAAGGCAGGGCCAGCACATCAGGCCTGGGGATCAAACCCCTGGCCCCTGTGCCTGCTTGCAGGAGCTTTAATCTGCTGAGCTATTTGGCCAGTTCTAAACCTTTCTTTTCAATGAACTAAGAGAAATTAGCAATGTAACTATCTTATCTATCACCTGGCTTTTTATTTTATGTTTATTTTTTGTACCAGGGATTGAACTCAGGACCTTGTGCTTGCCAAGCAGGTGCTTATGCTACTGAGCTATCTCCCCAGCCTATCACCTCACTTTATTTTATTAATTAATTAATTAATTAATTCATTCATTCATTTTTGCAGTATAAGGGATTGAACTCAGGACCTTGTGCTTGTGAGGCAAGCACTTATTCCACTGAGCTATCTCCCCAGCCCTATCACCTCACTTTTAAAAATAGAAATCCTATGTAGTCTCTAAAGGACAAATATTCTATGCTGTCACTTAAAGAAAACAGCAAGAGCTGGGGACGCCATAGAAACAGAAAGTAGCAAAGTGACAACAACATTGAGGGGAAGAGGAAAGGGGAGGTACTTCATGGGTGCGGTTTTGGGGTTTCCAGCTAGCGGGGTGCTGATTGCACAACTACATGAATATATTAAATAAGAGTGAGCAGCACCCTGAAAATGGATTCAATACACACACACACACACACACACACACACATATATATATATATATATACACACACACATTTTTTTTTTTAAATCACAACTAAAATGTTTTGGAAAAAGCCCTAGAAAGCCATCTTCACGCTGTTCCACAGAATCCGGAGGCACTGGAGAATAGGGTGGCTCTGACTAGCTAGCACAGGGAGGAGTCAGCTTCCAGTGTTCGACCTGCGGGGCCTGGGGGGGGCACTCCTGCTCCCCTGCCTGAATGGTTCCCAGGTGGCACTGACGTACCTTTTAGCAGCCAGGGTGCTCACTTCCTCCCTGCTGAAAAGCAGTGTCCGATAAAGCCGATACTTAAGTAGCAGAAGACGTGTGGAAGCCTGGGCTTCTATGGGGTGGCAAAGTGGCCCTTGCTCCCTGTTCCAGGCTTTGGGGACAGCTTGCACACAGCCAGGCCTCTGGGGTGTGATTTGTTCTGGTTTCTTTCTCTTGCTTTTCTTTCTTTCTTTCTTTTTGTGGTACAGGGGTTCGAACTCAGGACCTTGTGCTTGCCAGGCAAGTGCTTATTCTACTGAGTTATCTCCCCTTGTTTTGGTATCTTAGCCAACTACATGTGTATTCCTTTCACTGTATTGGCTTCCTGGGTCCAGCATGCAGGACACATGCATTAGGAGATCCGACCCCTTCCCTGGACCTTCGCATCCCATTTTTTTTTTATAATAAAATTACACTTATTTTGGGTAAAGGAACAAGGCTTACAGTGTCAGAACATTAAGTAGTTGTAGGTAACCTCATGCAATTCTGTCTCGCATCCCATTTTGTTTAATAAATCATCTGTGTTTCTAATGCTCTTTCAAGTATCTTTTAGACTACTGATATTTTTTATTTTATTTTATTTTGGTGGGACCAGGATTCGAACTCACAACCTTGCAGTTGCCAGGCAGACACTTGTGCCACGGAGCTATCTCCCCAGCCCCTTGCATTCTATTTTGGAATGAGCCAACCCAGTAGTTGGTAGGAGTACTCTTGAATGTCACTAGTCCTTCTCCAGGATGGCTGGTGATGACTGACAAATGAAATACATACATGCACTAAACCCAGCCTCAACGTTTCTCCCTTACGTTTCCCCCGAGCTGCATCCCATAAGTGCCCATGGCCTCTCTAGTACCCCTCTCCCCACAGGCAGGAAAGTATAACGACTGACGCCAGAGTGGAAAAAGACAGGAGTCCTAACTGACTCTGGATGAAATAGCCATGCTTGTCAATTTTATAAAGCCATGTGACAGGGGCTGGCAAGATGGCTCAGCAGTCTAAAGCACCTACTTACGAAAGCTTAGGCAACCACAGGGACCGAGGTTCAATCCCTGGCAACACATACTGCACCAGCCCCACCTCCAGGGCAGGCTGAGCCAGCCATAATAGAAAAACAAAAACAAAAACAAACTTAAAATATAAAGCCATGTGACTATGTCAACTATTTGCTATGAAAGCAAGTTGCCTTGCCAAATTGGCTATAGGTCAGCTCCATCACTGAACACCCTCTCCTACCATCTCTTTTAGTGGCCAAACACGACCAGCGTGTGCCTTCTAAGTTTCCTCTGAAACAGGTACCTGACCTGTCTGACTGGGTAGCAGTCGGCTTCCATCCCTTAAGTGGGCCCGGAACTGAGTGACAGCCAGTAGATCCACCTGCCACAGTGGGACATCCGGATCAGCACATCAATGATTCTTTCTTTCTTTCTTCCTTTCTTTTTTTTTTGAGACAGGGTCTTGCTATGCAGCTCAGGCTGGCCTTGAACTCACTTTTGTAGCCCAGGCTGTTCTCAAACTTGCACCGATCCTCCTGCCTCAGCCTCCCAAGGCTGAGATTACAGGCATGCGCCATGCTCGGCTCATCCATGATTCTTTCAAATGACTTTGGAGTCAACACGCTACCACCAGGCACTGCCCATCTTTCACTCGAGAAGTTACTTGGCAACTATTTCCGAGTGGGTGTGACATCTGTGCCAGGCCCTGAGGCGGGCCCAGGGGATACAGGGGCAACAGAGAGGGTCCCTGTGTGTGGGCAGCTTGTACCCTGTGTCTCAAACGCTGTGGCTGCAAATTCTTGACACCCCACCCTGTTCCCACAAAGCTCGCTTCTAGCCTCTGTCTCAGGACCGTCCCCAGATCCACCACTCAATTTCATCTTACTAGATTTGCTCCGCTTGGCCATTCTGCCAAATTCATTTTGGATCTCGCTTCTGCGGGCCCTCTCCCTCCCGGCTCCGTGTCATTCTGCAAATGTGATAAGCCTGCCTGTTATGTCTTCATCGCAGTCCCCAATGACAGAGCTCGGCTGCCCGGCTGAGGACAGAGCCTGAAGGCACTAGAAGTTTCCCTCTGGGTAGACACAGTCTCCTTAATCAGCATGCCCGGGGGGATGGCGGTACAATCCACCTCATTACATGGTCACCCAACCATGTTCTCAAGGACATCATAAGAGGCCCTGTCACATTCCTCAGTGAGCTCGGGACATGCCACAGCTCACACAGCTTCTCTCTGTCAGTCTAGCAACCCTGTCAAGGAAGAGGAGTGGATGTTATTCTTTACTCACTGATGCCCTGGCTTTTATTTATTTACCTTCAGTGAGGCTTGCGTTCAGAAGAATTCCCCAGTCGTGAGCACACCACGGCATTCCCCAAAGGGACACACTGTGTAATCAGCACCCACGTTAGGAATCAAGAGAGAGAAAATCACTCTTCCCTCCTCTTTTCTTCTTCTTCTGCCGATGGTAACCTTGTTGCAAGACCCATCTGTCTTCCTGTAGATGCTCGTTCTCATAAATGCATACTATTCCACTCTTTCCCCAGCATACCGCTGATGAGCAGAGCTGCTGGGACCACAGAGAGCAGAGCTGCTGCGATGGTCCGTTGCAAGTCTGTGCCTACACGTGGACTCTCTGGGTCCTGATACACACGTTTTGTAGATTTGCCAACCAGATCAGGAAAGTGGTTGCACCATTCCTAGGCTCCCACCACAATATAGGAACATCTTCACCAACATTTGGTATTGTTGGTCTTTTAAATTCGATCCCTTCTGGGGCCTGGCGGGATGGTTCAGTGTTCTAAAAGCGCCTGCTTGGGAAAGCTTGGGCGGCTTCAGGGACCGCGGTTCGATCCCCAGCACCACATGCTGCACCAGCCCTGCCCTCGGGGCGGGCTGAGCCGGCCATAAAAATGAGTGAATAAACAAACAAAGGCTCTGAAACAAGGGGAAAATAAATAAATAATAAATAATAAATAAATAAAATAAAAAATTATTTAAAAAAATTCGATCCCTTCTGTGGGTACAAAGTGGTATTGCATGGAACTGGCGTTTCTCTGATGACTAATGATTTGGAGTACCTTTTCGAATGCTTTTGTGGCCATTTCGACAGCCTTTTTTGTGAAGTGTCTGTTTAAATCTCTTGCTCATTTTTCTATTATACTGCTGCTTTTTTCTTATTGATTTATAGTAGTTCCTTTTGTATTCCGAGTGTGCACGGATTCTACTTTTAACCTCAGCCAATTATTTTTGCAAATGAGTGGATCTGATCCAGGAGGTAGTTGGGTGGGGGGAGGGGCACCCCATCCTGGAATGCTGAATGGGAAGGCGCTTGCAAGGCGCTTGCTGGGCCGCTGTCCTCATTTGTAATCAATCAGGCTGCAGCGGTTTTCCTGAGAGGCAAGTTTATGTGGAAAGCAAAATGATCTAGCAACGACCTGTTGAGGGGAGCAGGACGAAAGGGCAACCCCATCGGCCTTAAGGAACAGGACGAGGGCTTCCCGGTGTCAGGAAGGCCTCTGGCTGGGTTCGTTGTCAGGAACTCTTCACTTGGGCACCACTTTGGGTCTGTGATCGTCAGTTAATCACTTAGCCTAAGTATCGATCCTTTTCCTCTTGGAATCAAAGGCAAGTTCTCATCTTACAGCGTTTCAGAGGTTGAGTGGGCAGGCAGTTTTAAAAATGCATCACTTTGTGCAAATACCTCGCGCTCTTGAAGTTCAGAGTGCTTGAACCCCCTTAAATTTTGCTGACTATAATGGCTTCTCGGTACGCAGAAATCATTATGTATGTATGTATTTAGGACAGGACCTACAAGATCTACAGGGTCTCACTATGTAGATCGGACTTGTAGTGATCCTCCAGTTTTCAGCCTCCCAAGGATTGCATTACAAGTATGTGCCTCCACGCCCGGTCTCAGGTGCTGCCTCAGCACACCCGGGGGCCAGGGCCAATCCCCAGGGATCAAATGAACCTTGACGAATATAAATTGTTGTGTCCCATGCATACTACAGGGACAATGAAGCTCTGCTGTCGAATTGCCTGGGTTGGGGCTGGGGAGATAGCTCAGTAGAATAAGTGCTTGCCTGGCAAATGCAAGAGCCTGAGTTCAATTCCCAGTTCTGCACATTAAAAAGAGAGAGAAAGAAAGAAAGAAAAGAATGGCATTATTATTTTTTTTTTTTTTTGTCTTTTTGAGACAGGGTCTCACTATGCAGTTAAGGCTGGCCTTGAGCTCACTTTTGTAGCCCAGGCTGGTCTCGAACTTGCACCAATCCTCCTGCCTCAGCCTCCCAAGTGCTGGGATTACAGGCGTGAGCTACCACGCCTGGCAAGAATGGCATTATTGCCGGGGTCCAAATGCTATTCCAATATTTACAAAGTATGCCTCCTTAGGCTCAGATGGCTTTTGTCTTTGTTTCCTTCTCTGTAAAACGAGGATAACAGAGGTCCTAAGCACACAAGATGGATGTGAAAATTAATGGAGACAATTTACGTAAAGGCCTGTACCCGCTCATAGAAGACCCACAAGTAGTAACTGTTATTACTTACCAGGAGTTTAGATGTAACTCTTCACATTTTTTTTGATGAGACCGGGGTTTGAACTCATGACCTTGCACTTGCCAGGCAGGCACTTGTGCCACAGAGCTATCTCCCCAGCCCCTCACATTTTAACCTAATAAAGTAGGATTTGTATTACTGTTTCTGTTTTGTAGACAAGGAGAGAGATTCAATAAACTGACAAGGTCACATGACCTATAAGTACCAGAGCTGGGGTATATTGTGGTCCACTGCACTTAATTGTACTAGCATCTAATTCATATTTGTTTACCCTATTTCCAAGAACATCAGGAAAGTTGCTGTCAAATGCCCCTTTGGATTTTTTTGAGGGGACAAGTGAGGTCGGAGCCCTCTGGGCTGCAAACTCGGCATGGGCTGGGCATGTTCTCCTGGTACCCAGGGTGGGCCAAAGGAGTGAGGTTGGCAAATCCGGGAGCACCAAGGCTACACTGAGGGGTTCTCCTGAGTCCCAGGTGCCACGGCCTGGGAGAGCCCCGAGCCTTCTGTAATGAGCCTGCCGTATGGCTGGACAGAGACTTATGACTTCTGGTGGCTGGGCCACCTCCTCCCGCTTGTCCTCCCTGGTTATTTATCACATTTGTCCCTCTGGAGAGGCAAGGCCATCGCTTACACTGTCCAGAACATGGAATGCAATAAAGGCAGTTCTGTAGGAGGCCCTGAGCCCTGCCCCCTTCACCGTGAAGGGGCTCTCCTGGCGGGGGTGGGACAAGGGCCAGCAGTGCCACCAGCTCAGTAGTGGACACTGCTCACCCTGCAGGCCACCGCAGCACAAATGGTCACTAACAGCACATCAACAGCCACCCGGACCCTGCGGATAATGCTGACGCTGTCTGCCAGTGACGTTCTCCTCACCACCCGGCCGTCATTGTTGCCATGGCCACGATCACCCACGGTTCTAGATTCACCACCCCTAGCCTGAACATCCAGAATCCAAAAAGCTCTAAAATCTGAAACTTTTTCAGTGGCAACATGATGGCACATGCAGAAGGTTCCACATCTGTCCTCAGTGACCGCTCATAGTCAGCTGCAGGAGCCCTGAAGTGATGAGATGTGGGGCTGGGGAGATAGCTCTGCGGCACAAGTGCCTGCCTGGCGAGTGTAAGGTCATCAGTTCAAACTCTGGCCCTGCAAAAAAAAAAAAAAAAAAAAAAAAAAAAAAAAAAAAATCTCAGGGAAGTGGTAGGAAATTTCTTTCAGGTTCTGCATTTCTGGTGGACATGACGCCCAAATGAATTTCATGGTCAGAGTTGGGCCCCCTATCCAAGCAGTCTCATTCTGATTATGCAAACATCGCAAAATCTGAGAGCATCCAAAATCCCAAATAGTGCTATTCCCAAGTGTTTTGGATTAGGGGATGGTGGGCCGTCACTAGCCCGGCTTTATCCCTCACTTTAGTCTGCTTAGGAGAACCAGGGAGTCAGAATTCTCACAGCTGTTTCTGCCTGTGCTGTAGACATTTGTACATCGTTGGTGGTGCACCATACAGAAAACCAGGTCTTCTTGGCTGGCTCCTCTGGCTTCCTGGAGATAGACTCAGATCATGAACAGAATTCAGCTCTGATTTGGGTGCAGTGGTATGTGCTTATAATCCTACAACTCTGAGAGGCTGAAGCAGGAAGACTTCTAGCCTGAACTCAATACAGTCAATTTAATGACAGCAAGAACCTGTCTCAAAAAAAAAAAAAAAAAAAAAAAAAAAAAAAAAAAAAAAAAAAAAAAAAAAAAAAAAAAAAAAAAAAAAAAAAAAAAAATCAAAACATAACCAAACTAAATATTTTGGGTTGTATATAGGTGTCTCCCCCAAAACCTCATGCAGTCATGGGGCAGCTTCTGGAATTTGTAGTTGATTATTGTGGGACTGGGTGCTGCACCTCCCCTGGAGCAGGTGATTTGAATTTCAAGGTAAGGGAGGAAGAGTAGTTGGCTGCTTGAGCTGCTGCTACCTCTCCCTGCAGTCTGGCTCTTGTCCACAGCCATGGAAGGTTGTTTTCTGCCATGTGCCTCTCTGCCTTGGAGCCAGCTGAATATGGACTGAAACCTCCAGTAACTGTGAGCTAAATAAACCTTTCCTTCCCTCATTTTGAGTGTGGGGTGTTTGTCTCAGCAGTGAGAGAAGAGGGCTGTGGACAGGCCTGTCTTTGGATTCACTCGTAACCCCTAGCTAGATGAGAAACCCACAGCTAGCTACATCCTTCCAGAAAGCTCATCTTAGCTGCAAGGTAGGAATCCTAATTTTCCTTCTGTAGATTATTGGAGGGGAAGCATTCTTGCTGTCTGGTACACAGTAGGTGCTTAATAAAGAGTACATCACACCATCACCATAATTTCTGTTGTTTCAGCATGAAACTACTCCTCTCGAATTCCCCAGCTGGCAGGCGGAGCTGCCATCATGGTCACCCAGCCCAGGACAGCAGCTCCTCTCTCCAGTTCTCCAAGCCTGGCCTAGTTTTGGTGAAAGCCCACGGTTCCCATGGAACAGAGACGCAGAATCACATCCACAGGTCTCGTCCTAGGAGGACAACATCCGTGTAAACATTAGTTATTCACAAACCCAATTACATTTTGATTGCTCTGACCCCAGTGAGATTGGGGTTACTCTCAATCTACATTTATTCTTTGGCACAAGATTCCTAAAGTGTGGGGAGAGGAAAACAGCTTCCCTGCCCTTCTGCTGTCCCTTCTACTGTGCCTTGGGAAAGAATCTTCTCAAGGTCTCTTATTTATTTTTCTTCCCTGTTCCCCAGCACCTGGACACTGGGAGGCTGCACCAGGGAGCAAGGATTCAGTTAGATCTGGTTAGAGCCGAAGGAGAACTCGCCTTGGGCAGGGGGAACCCAGCATCTCTGTTCAGCTGGTGGACTCAGCAAGGAGGCGCCTTCATTTGGGGTAGAGGGGCAGGATCCCTTCCAACTCTGCAGATGGGGCGTGGTGGCGCGCACCTATAACCCCAGCTCATGGGAGGCTGTAAACAGGTGGATCACTACGAGTCTCATCTAGTAGTGAGACCCAGAACACCCAGTAGACCCTTCCCAAAAATACAAATAAAACAAAACAAAACCTCCCAACACCTAGCACGGTGGCCCCTGGCTGCGTGTCTGCCCTGACCTGCCAAGCTTACTGATGTCTCTCTGGCTAATGAGTTCCTGCATGAACCTTGCATTTCCAGAAAAACCCTTTCTTCCAAAGTCTTCCCCCTCTGTTATACTTTAGGTCTAAAGTGTCCCCCAAAGTGGCCTGTGTAAGGAAGGCTATTAGATTATATACACAGCTAATTTCTCTTTGTGCAACGAAAAGAAAGGTGCACTCGTGTCCACCAGCTGTACTGATGATGTTGGACAGGAAAGCATGTCTGCATCTTGTACTCTGAACAACTATGACGAAGATAACAATATGCAATGTATTAATTATTGTAAAATTAAATTTTAAAATAATAAAATAAATACATGTGAGAAACAAACAACAAGGAAGGCGATTGGGTCTTGGGTGCTGTATTTATCAGTGATGTCAGCCGCCCTTGAATGTTGGTGGGGATGTGGGACCTGGTTACAGGGGCGGGGCCTATATGCAGGGGCAGAGTCACTGGGGGCGTGGTCTGGAAGAGTCCCTCTCGGAAGCCAGCTGACCCGTGAGAACTGAGCGGCGTTTAATTTGCAGGTGTCAGGTATTTTGAGCCAGGGGCGTGAAGGTGTCTGTTTCATGATGCACCATCCCTGTGAATCTTACCAGTTGCTCAGGCTGACAGCCATGGAGTCACCCACGGCTCCTGTCTTTCTTTCACTCCAATCCATTAGCACATCCCTTGGATCTGTTTCAGAATGCGTTTCTTGCCACCCCTGCTTCCCCAGCGCGGGCTCCTGGCTGTGTGTCTGCCCTGGGCCTCTCAACCATCTCCCTCTTCTCTTATCTATCCTCTGTTCTGCTCGCCACCCAGCCGCCAGATGTGCGCGTCCTACACCCTGCCAGGTCAAGTCGCTGCTCTAAGGCTGCGCAGCCTTCCCGTTCCTCGGGTCCCAAACAGCTCGGCCTGCTGCTGGCTTCTCCGTGACCTTCCTTCAGCCCTCTGCTCCAGGCCAGAGCACGCCAAGCTTGCTCCGGTCTCCAGCTTTGGCAGTCGCTGTGCCCTGAGCCGGGGACACTTTGTTCCCCAATCTCCACATGGCTTGTTCCCTCACCGCCTTCACACCTCTGCTCCAATGTCACCTTTGCAAGGAGGCCGCCTCTGCCTGCCAGGTCCCAGCAGAAAACAGATGGCACTCAATTGCCAAGGTGTGGAGAGGACATTTGGAAATGAGGCTCTAGCATGGGAACCCCAGGCTAGGGATGATGGCATTGGCAGGGGGAGGAGCAGGTGGAGGATGTGACTGTTACAGAATCCAGGGGACAAAAGGGCTTGGTGGAAAGGGGGGCCTGGTACGGGCAGGGGTCTTTGGGTAAGGGATGCAGCCACCCCAGACACTATCCCCTTGTCTCTAATTAGATGGCAGAGATCGGGGGACACCCAGAGACACATTCCATCTGAGCCAGTGCCCCAAAACACAGAACTAAGTGAAAAAAGGATAGAGCGGGGCTGCAGGGCCAAAGGAGGGGCTTCCAGGCTCTCCCCCTTGACCACCCTGTCTCAGCTTCAGCACCCCTACTTATCCATTCCTCCTTCCTGCTTGTATACAGCTTGTCATCTCCTAAAATACTCCTAATTTTTATCTTCACCTTCTGCTGGATTATAAGCCCCAGAAGAACAAGGATTTTGTCCATTGACTATGTCCAGAACTGGGCCTTGGGCCAGGGATATAGCTCAGCGGCATCTGCGTCAGCCTGGCAAGCACAAGGTCTTGAGTTCGATCCCCGGTACCACAAAAAACAAACAAAATAAACAACTGGGCCTGGAGTATCCTAAGTGCTCAATGAGCTGGTGCCAGAATAAATGAATGCTCAAAGGTGGAGGAGGAGAATGGGGAAGGGCCAGGTGACAGCCAGGTGACAGCCAGGTGACAGTGCAGGTGGCCTGACGTCTCTTCCTACAGCCAGGGACTCCAGGCTTCACCCTGGGAATTGCCATCTGTAATAGAGAAAGAATGCATTCGTTGTTCAGGTAATTGGTAGTAACTGATGGTAATTTCAAGTAATTAAACACTAATTAATTCAATGAGTCAGTAATGTATTTATTTATGGTATTTGTGTCTATTCCCTTATAAATATTGTTATTACTCTTGTCAGGCAATTAAAATCCACTGGGGAAGTCACCCAGGTCCCAGGAGGGTATGGTGTGATGGAGGTTGGGTGAAGGGCAAGGCTTAGAGCTCCCATGGGGTGGGGTGCACCCAGGTGGACACTGGGGCTGGTGTGTGTTGGGTTGGCATCCGTTTGGGCTTGGGGATTGAGAGGCCCCATCACAAATCCTTCCCAGTGTCTCTGTTCTCTCTTGTCTTCCCCTCACCAGTCTGAAAGTATTCTCTTCAGGGCTTGATACTCAGGTGCTGGGGACCACGGTGTGGGACATCCTCCTACCTCAACCTCTTTTCCAAGAGGACAGTGATGTCTTGAGCGCCTTGGTACATGACCACCCAATTCTGCGTTGGGTAAAAGATGGAGCTGGAGAAGGAAGGGGCCCCTGAAACGACCAGGACAGGACTGGAAGTCCTGAGAGGAGGCAGAACTGGGAGGCAGGCTGAATACAGCAAAGGGAAACCCCGGACTTTGGGGGTCTGAATGATTGTGGGTTGGACAGATCTGTGCCACAGATGGCCTGGTGTTGGACAGCAGAGCAGTGGCAGCCATAGGAGGCGTCTCCCTCATCTTCCTAGATTCCCAACTGCATGCCCTCGACACCCTCAAGCCTTAGGATTTCTTTCTTTCTTTTCTTTTCTTTTGCAGAGCCGGGGATTGAACTCAGGACCTTGCACTTGCCAGGCAGGCACTTGTGCCCCTGAGCTACCTGCCTGGCCCCTAAGATTTCTGAGGCTGCAATGTGTAAGAAATCTCCTCTCTTCTCTATTCTTCCCTGGGTGGGCTTTCCCCCACAGAGTGGCATCAAGGCCCTGGAGTTAGATGGCATGGAATCAGATTTTGGCTGGGCCGTATTGGGCAGGTGAGCTGACACCTCTGTGCCTCAGTTTTCCCATCTCTGCCTGTAGGAAGGATAATGGCCCCCGCCCACAGAGTCACCTGTCCTGCCCTCTACCTGCCGTCCTGACCAGCCCTAGGAATTGTCTTTCCTGGGGCTCTGAGCTTTCCTGTGCTCACCTCAGGGACACCTTCTTGGTGACAGACCTGTCCTCTGCCCCCAGATAACTGGCAGAGAATTCTATTTCCTTTGCTCCTACCTCTTCCGCTGCCCATCTCTGGCCAGGTGCACCTGCACCATGACCCCCAGCTTTCGGCCTCCCCCTGTGTCCCTGTGATCAGGCCTTGGCCTCTGTCTGTCTGTCTGTCTCTGTCTTCTTCATCTCTCTCCTGTTTCTCCTTTCCCCTCCCCTCTCCCTCTTTGTTCTGTCTCCCTTAATTAGCCACACTCTGGAACCGAAGTGTTTTTATTATGTTTTATTTATTGAATGGCTTTACGTTTCCTGTTCTTAATTTAAAAGGCAGATCGATAAAATGCTTTATATTCCCTGTTTAAAACAAAACAAAGCGAAGTTAAGTTGTGCTTTGTTCCTGTGGCTCTGGCTTTTTTTATTTTTTTCTCCTCCTTGGGAAGAAAAGGTTCTTCATCCACCTTCTCTTGATTGACACGAACAGCTAATTCACCCAGGCCTGTTCAATCCGGGAGCTATTAGTTAGGCCTCAATTGAAACCTGCTGTGGACCAAGCACTGAGCTTGATTCACAGAGCTCAGTCACAGCTGACAGAAAGCTATGTTCCTGCCTTCAAGAGGTTCCTGTCTCAAGGCTGGCCAAATACTCAGTGGATTAAAGCGCCTATAAACTGGCGCAGGGTAGGGCGTGTTCAATCCCTGGGCCTGCAGTGCCAGCCCCGCCCTCTGGGTGTGATGATGCTTACCTGTAATCCCAGTTCTTGGGAGGCTGTAAACAGGTGGACCACTATCAGTCTGGTCTAGTAGTGAGCCCCTGAACACCCTGTAGAACCTTCCCTAAAATACAAAAAAAAAAAAAAAAAAAAAAAAAGGAAAGAAAGAAAAAGAAAAGAGGCTCCTGGCTGGCTGGGAAATGGAACCAGGCACTGTTGTGTGCTAGGAAGTGTAAGAGGCCTTGGTATGGGCGGGGTGGGTGGTTCGGGTGTGAAGGCTCCCGGGCAGGTGACAAGTCAGAGATGAAGAATGCTTTGATCCCAGCTCACCCAGTGGCCCCATGCAGGCTTGAGGGGATTCGGGAGCTCTGGCAGGGACCCAGAAGGAAGGAGTCAGCACGGGCTGCCCTGAGGAGCAGGTCAGCCCCGTGAGCAGCTGGGGGAGGGGAGAGCACGTACTGGGCAAGTTCCAGTGACATTTTAGTGCCTCCGTCACCCTGAGGGAATGGTGAGGGAGGCGAGCATTTATTCTCCGGTCAACTCTGCTGTCCACCACTGGCCTTGATTTTTAGCCTTCCTCCTCCCACCCGCAGAGATGTGGGGCTCTGGCGGCTGGGGGCCGGCCTGGCGCTCACCCAAGCGTCGAGCGTGGAGGGGTGTGGTGGGGTACCAGCGGCGGACACTGGGGAAGGGGTCTTCTGCACAGATGGAAAACGTGACCAGGGGACAGGGTGTCGTGGCCCCAGGAGCCCACGCAGAATTTTAGACGGTTCCAAAATTCCAATCTGGGAAATCCCGTTTTGCTTTGGCTGGGGCACTGTTTTCCGCACGTGCTGACGGAAGTGCTCCAAACGCCTTCGCTGCTCATCCGAGGAGGATTGTACAGAGCCCTCAGCCGAGCTGGGCAGAACAGAGCCCACTTGAGCTCTTTTTTTTGAATCCCTCTCCTACCCCTCCCACCTGCCTGCCAGGGCCTCGATATGCATGGCTATTTATGATGTCCTGTCGATATCTGTCTTGGTGGAGGACCGTGGAGGGGACGGATGGAGCCTGGGGTCCTATCCATCAGTCACTGGGCTGCAATCTGTAAAGAGATTTTAATTGTGAGCTCAGATTCACTCCGGTCCTCAGCAGGGCCCGCCCACCTCTTTACGGGCAGGCAGCGGCGGCGGAGAGCAGGGCCTGCAGGCCCGCTGCGGTTTGCCAAATGGACGTCTGGTAGTGGCGCTGAGGAAATATTTGCTGCGGTGAAACAATGTGCCTGGCCGAAAGCAATCGCCCTAAATCGCCCCGTGACAGCCGCCTGCGCTCCACCGGGGCTCCATCCACCACGCTGCAGCTTTCCCTCCTCACCGCTACCCCTGTACCTGTGCCCCAGGGAACGACGAGGAAGGCAGCCTCACGCTCAAACGGGAGGGAAACTGAGGCAGGGGCCCCACTCCCTCGCTTCTGGACCCTGAGTGAGGAGAGAGGTCTCCCTGAGATAGGCAGACCTGTTGCCCGGCCCACCCTGGAAAGAGGGCACCGAGGTGGAGAGCAGGGGGAACTGCCTGAGGTGGCAGGGAGAGTGGGAGGGTTGACAGGGGAGCCGCAGGCCGGGGTCTTCCAGGGCTTGGCACCAGGCGTTGTCTCTGAACGCCATCTCGGCAGCCCTTTCTCACCCCTCTTCCCTAGGCTGGTTGGGGGTGCTGTCCCTTGCTCCCTGGAGAAGTGACCTGCCTTCCAGGGCTGGGGCTCTGGGTGAGTTTAAGTGGCTCCCTCTGCTAGAAGAGGTGGTCACAGTCCTTTCTCCTCTCGTGGGGCAGAAATGTTGGTCTTGGTAAAAGGAGAATCTGGCGGCAAGGAGGAAGAGGAGGGCGTGTGCTGTCCGGCGGGAGAGTCTGTGAGGTCGTCCTTAGGGAGTCCCCTTCCTGTGCAGACGCTCTTTGACCCAGCAAGGCTGTTTCCGTGGAATATGTCCAACAGCGACAACACAGAACAAAGCCTTCAGCCCGCAAGAATGGAGCACTTGCTATCCCATTGCTGGTGATAGCAACAAAACAAAACAAAAAACCAAACACAGAGAAACTTGAGTATCCATGAATAGGAGCCCCAGATCCCTGAGTCAGCCACCCCGAAAGAAAGCCGCCAAGGGGGAGCTTTCAGGAGGGACGCTGTTCTGAGGAGCTCACCGCGCAGATGAGCAGGACGGGAGGAGCGAGGCTGGGTTCTACCTGTGGGCCTTGCAAATCTAGACTGTGGGAGATGCAAAGCAGAGCCCCACATTCATATTTTGGGGGGCAACAGCCTCATAGGAGGTCCTCCGTGCCCCTCATGAAAAGCCAAGGGGCACCAATGTGCGCACATACTCATGCGCACGCACATGCATCACCGCCAGTACCCAACACGCATGCGCATAGGCGTCTGGTAGATGGGCGGTCAGAGGGGAGCATGGGGGTTATGTGCAAGTCCTGTGCCTCTCTTTTGAGGCTAGAAAAGCCAGGAGGACAGCCTGGTGGAGGAGTCCCTGCTCCTCCTGAGTCTGGGGAGGGGCTGCAGGGGGCAATGGCAGCTGGTTCTTCACTCTGTCTCCTGTCCCCTGCTCCTGTGACTGAGTAGTAAAGGCCAAGCGTGACTGCTCCTCCAGTCCCTCTGGGAGTGCGAGCCGGGGACACATGGAACCCAAACCCTCCTGTATCACAGAGGGGCCTCCTGAAGGCCAGAGCCTGCATCCACTGGCACATGGGGAGCCCAGCAAAGGCTGGGAGAGGTCAAATCTTGTTACTGTGGAGAGGCCTGGTCTCTCAGAGAGCGGTGGGGCAAGAAGGCACTGGAAGAGGCCTCCCGCCTGCCCTCTGTCCCCACCCCAAATTGCCTCCTTCACCTTTCCCAGGTTGTGTTTACCTTGGCCTCCTCCCCCTGCCCTGTTCTCCCAGCCGATCTGATTGCTGTAATTAGTTAATCAGTAACTGGCATAATTTCCCCCTGATTAATGCAGGAATAATCACCCGCCAGGACTGCCAGCAATTTGCTTATCAGAGTCACTTTGAAACAGCTTTGAAAATGAACGATTGGCACCTTCCTTGGGGTTAAAATTAGAGCCCAGAGAGGCCGCCCTCTGCCTTGGGCAGGGGCGTCTTGGGGTGCCAGGAGGAGCTGCGGGGAGCTCCCCCAACTTGTCTGGGGCTCCCTGGCCCCGTATCTGGCTGACTCCAAAAAGTACTTGCTGAGTGAGGGGAAACTAGAAACTGCCCCTGGCTCGGGGTGCTGGAGGGGTACCAAGGGAGACTGTTGGGGTACAGGGCTCCCTCAGGATGAAGTTGGTGGCCAGGAGACCAGGACGGAAGCCTATCCCAGGCCAGGAGGGATAAGCTGTAGCTAGGAGACAGGTGACAGGGCAGGGAGGAGGGGGCGGATGCTAATCATAGTGATTCTAAGACAGGCTCACTCTGGCCTGGAGCAGAACAACCAAACTACTTATTTATCCATTGGTACTGGGTGTGGAACCCAGAGGCCGGCCCG